>NQII01000058.1:1555559-1588654 GCA_002778355.1 Clitarchus hookeri | reverse complement strand
GGGGGGGGGGGTGAGGGCAACTCCATGACTGCAGTACTCGCACTCGTGATATCTGAGAGTAAGCTACAAAGTAGCTAGAAGCACGAGGGCTTCTGTATGCTGACGGGTTCAGAGCAGACGTCTCGACTGAACAGCATAAGATTGATGCGACATGAAAAAGTCAGTAGTTCTTTGTGCAGTGTGACGTTCTGTGAAGGCTAGACGTGAAGTCTGATGGCTTCTGGGCAGTGTGACACCGGGCTAGTGGACAGGGCCAGTGTTGGAGTTTCTGTGTTTAAATAGAGTAACTGAGAGCGGTGGAAACTTCCCCGCACGTGCCAGGAAGCGCTGGAGGGATAAGTTGTGACGTGATGCGAAGCAGGTTTCAGTGCGGCAGGCGCCCTGTGGCGTGTACAGCATAACGACTCTTCTTAGGAGAGGGGGCCACGGCTGTGGCGAGGTTAGATGAGTNACAGCATAAGATTGATGCAACATGAAAAAGTCAGTAGTTCTTCGTGCAGTGTGATGTTCTGTGAAGTCTGATGGCTTCTGGGCAGTGTGACACCGGGCTAGTGGACAGGGCCAGTGTTGGAGTTTCTGTGTGTAAATAGAGTAACTGAGAGCGGCGGAAACTTCCCCGCACGTGCCAGGAGGCGCTGGAGGGATAAGTTGTGACGTGATGCGAAGCAGGTTTCAGTGCGGCAGGCGCCCTGTGGCGTGTACAGCATAACGACTCTTCTTAGGAGAGGGGGCCACGGCTGTGGCGAGGTTAGATGAGTGAATGACGTCGTTCGTGTTGCGTCAATCCCCCCGTTAGCCGCAACCACGGTCATTGAGGACGAACATCCTCTCGAAGGCGTCTTGACTCTCGACCGCAAACTGGAATGGTGATGCTCTCTCTCTATCTCTCTCTCACTCTGGAATTCAGGTATCCCACACACACTCAACCCATGTGACCGGTATCAGTAAAAGGTGGAGGAGTGAAAATGGTCAGCATGACCAAACAGCATATGCTTTATGGATGCGGATCTGAAGGATGCTAATCCCTACCCTTGGGTACGGAACTGTGGTACAGATTAGTCTGAAGGCCTGGTTTCGTACAATTATCCCAGTTGATTAGGTTGAAAGCTTTAAAATGGGATAAGCGGTTGACAAATTATTTCACAGTCCTTTGCAAAGCTAGTGAAAAGTGGAAATATATAATTAGAATTGCATTGAATCCTAGCCTTAAGGGAGTAGCTATGTTTACTGCTGAAACAACTAAATAGATTTTCTCATGGTGTGCTTAAATAAAATAAGTTAACGGGTGTAAATCTTAAACTAGTGAGAAAAAGTGTGCACTGAGAAAATTCTCTTTGACTGGCATCGTCTAGTTACATCGAAAATAGAAGCTGTTACAAGGTACGAAATTTGGATGGTTATACTTCAAAATAGCAGTTAAGATGGAGCCATTCAATTGTTTATTGTGAGATAAATGACCATGTATTGTTTCTTTTGCTTTACAGCATTGGCTCAGGTTAAAAAGAGAAAAATAATTACGTTGAAAAATTATACAAGTTACAAGTGACAAGTCACTGGTTGTAAATAGATTACACATGTCGTTAAGTTGCATTAAATTGACANAATTATACAAGTTACAAGTGACAAGTCACTGGTTGTAAATAGATTACACATGTCGTTAAGTTGCATTAAATTGACAATTAACACATAACAAATCAACAATGTGGAAACAGGTTAATTACACAAAGGTAAACAAAGAATAAGAACAATAGGTATAACGTGAATATATGTAAACGATAGTAGCATTGTGCACTTAAAGCAATCTAAGGTTAAACCAGATGTTTTTAACACNTAACGTGAATATATGTAAACGATAGTAGCATTGTGCACTTAAAGCAATCTAAGGTTAAACCAGATGTTTTTAACACAAGTGATTTAGGTAAAAATGGTACACAATTATAAGAGCAAGTATTAACGTGAGTAGCAATAATGCTAGTGAATAATGCAGATTAAGACATGTGAAAATCTTAAAAGAGTGGTTGTACAAAACCAATGCAAAAAATATACTACATTGACAGCATTGCAAAAGTGACAGATTTCCTAGGAACTGTTTTATGATTATATTCTTGTTATAACATGGATATTACAGGTTATTTTGTGCCAAGAAAATGTGTTGTTTGTAATATTGAGGAAGTGGTGTATGTTGTGTGTGGTAGGATTTCCATCGGAGAGCAACGGTGAGCTGCCCGTATCTCCACCCCTCATAGATTCTCCTCTGCACTACCGCGACGGCCTGCCAGTGTCGCCACCGCTGATACCCCCCTTCATGCTGCCCCCTCCAGGAGTNTCGCCGTCCTACGACGGTCGCTCCGAGGACCACTCCCCACCGCCCTACCACTCCCCGGTGCACTTCGACGACCGGTACCGACGCAGGACCCCGCCCCGCTGGGACCAGCCCGTAGGACCCCGCTCCGGCTTCAGACCCCCTCCTTCCAACTTGCGGACCACTCCCAGGGAGCCCAGAGGTTTGGTCGCACCCACTGCAGCTTGCTTGCTCTGTTCTCTCTGCATGTTCCAACTGGGAGCTGTCGTTTCTCACTTGTGTTTGTGCTCAGTTCCTTCTGATCTTTGCATGAGGATAAGTGTACTGCTCTTGACTGTAGTTCTGACGGATCCCCAGTAGCTGCTACATAGTATGTAAATTCGGACTTTACCGACTGGCTCCGCTGTCCTTGCTGTAATTTGTATTGGTTCTGTGTGATAAGAGAATATGATGGGAAATTTTACTGTCCTACATTTTTTGCAGGCAGTATCATTTTCAATAAAAATTGTAGCAAAATACAGTAAAATTTTAAATATGACAAAAAAATTTCAGTGATATTACTTCCTAGGTGTTTTTAGCATATGTAATTTTAATTCTAAGGAAGTGTCATGTTTGTCAGCAATTTGTAACATGTAAATTGGTGGTTGTAGTACTTGGTTCAATTTTTTTTATTGAAAAAGTACAGGAACATTACACGACAAGATAATATTTGGGCAACTCAGGAATACATTTTGATGACTTTAAATGTGATTCTTCAATTCTCTTTAANACACGACAAGATAATATTTGGGCAACTCAGGAATACATTTTGATGACTTTAAATGTGATTCTTCAATTCTCTTTAAAAGTTCTTCATCCCATACAAAATTATTTAAATCACTGTTTGAATGTAAAAGGTAATTGTAAATAATTTACTGATGCATTGAAAAAATACTGTGATCACAAACAGTTCCATTTTTCATTTTAATGTTGTATTAATATTATTTTAATTTTGTTATTTAAAAGAAGGCCTTTACCATGTGTCAAATTTTCCAAGATAAAAATCATGTCCTGTACAGCGTAATTCTTAATTCATGTGTTATTCCCAGTTAAAATGTGCAGAGTTGGCTGATTATTAATTTTTTTTTATTTTAGTATGGTGTAAAACAAAAATTGCAACACTTCCTAGAATATGATGTTTATCCTCATGCAAAAACTATTAGCAGTAATTTTTTAAGAAACATCCAATAATGATGTCAGTCCTTTCCTTCTACATTAATCTCTTTAAAAAAAAAAAAAACGAAAGTCCAAGTTGGAACATATAAGTGTCACCCTCAAAAATATGAAATTTGTACATTAAAATTTTGGTACGGTTAATTTCATACTTTTGAGAGTAATTTTGTGCATGATGTTACTTGATTTTTCTGTTTGTGATGCTGCATGTTAGGAAGGAGAACATTTTCGAAAATCCGTACCTTTTGGAGTACATTGGAAGCTGGTATGAATTTCTATTTTACAACTGTAAAATTAATTTAATGGGTTTTCCATTACATTATTTTATTTATGATCATTTTGAAGGCAAGATAGCATGTCATCAGCACTGGCCACACCNATGGGTTTTCCATTACATTATTTTATTTATGATCATTTTGAAGGCAAGATAGCATGTCATCAGCACTGGCCACACCGAAACGTCACAGTTGTGTGGCTAGATGTAAATATTAGTCCTGTTATTTACGTGTGTGTTTATGTGTAAATAGAAACCCTTGAATACATATGTGCATGGCTATTTCACCACTTTCAAAGATTACNAACGTGTGTGTTTATGTGTAAATAGAAACCCTTGAATACATATGTGCATGTCTATTTCACCACTTTCAAAGATTACAGTGGATCCCCCTTATGAAAGTTGTGAGTGAACTCTAAAATCTCTACTTGGGAAACGTTGTACTAACAGGATTATTTGCTTTGGAAAAACAGGTGTGGTGAGCTAATGATGATAGCTTAAACAGAAGAAATGTGTAACAGGGTTGTGCTGTATTGTTAGCAGTCTGTCAGTCTGTTTTCTACCAATTGAAAATCAGCATGTGGTTCTTGCCTGAGGCAGGGTCACGTACAGGTGAAGGGAGGCTGGCGCTAATTGGAAACAGCTGTCCTACCCGAGATACAGACATGTTACTCTGACCAGCCCAAAGACGAGATGTGGGTGGAGATGTAGCGGAATGAAGACGGGAGGAAACGGGAGAAAGCCCCGAGAAAACTTACACACCGCAGAAGTGTCCGATACACACCCTTCTCGCTGAGGCCTGTGAGGAGTGTAGTGGATATATTTGGGCGGCTCTTAATAGTGAGTGTGTAGCGAGACGTGTATGGAGCAGCACCGGGATGAAAGGCCTATAGAAATAGTAGATCCCAGAGAAAACCNTGAGTGTGTAGCGAGACGTGTATGGAGCAGCACCGGGATGAAAGGCCTATAGAAATAGTAGATCCCAGAGAAAACCCGCTGACCAGCAACATTGTCTGGCACAATTCCTATGTGCAAAAATCTAGGAACAATCCACCGGGAATCGAACTCGGNTGCTGACCAGCAACATTGTCTGGCACAATTCCTATGTGCAAAAATCTAGGAACAATCCACCGGGAATCGAACTCGGTTCATCTTGGCGGGAGGCAAGTTGTCTGACCACTACACCACTGTGGCCCTGCCAAGTCCTGGGATTGAACCAGGGACCCAGAGGTGAGAAGCCAATCACTAACGAACTGTGGGTCCCTTTTGTTTAACGTAGTTATAAAGTATATCTAATGTTTTTAATAACTACATAAAAAATCATTGTGTGTCACATAAAACCATTTTTCTTACTGTGTTATCAAAGAATTATCTTTGGACAATTTTTAATACCTTTTAATGAAATTAGAAAGTTAAACATAGGAGGTTACAAAAAAAATAACTCTATCTGTTTAATGTAATTTCCCGTCTAAGTAATTAAGGTACTACTACTTAAGGCAACCTGCCACCATTTGGAAAAATATGTAGATTTCTCTCATCACCAAATTTATCCAGCTGTGTAATTGAAAAAAAAATACATTATGTTAACATTTAATGTCATGGTTATGTTGTGAAAGGAAATTAATCCATCAGCCTGGATTTATAATTTTTTGCACAGCTTTTAGAAGTTATTTCAAATTTTCATTATAATATACATACATGCTCCAGAAATTTCGTAAACTTGTCGCCTCACCTTTGTCGTATCTAGTGTGGGTGGATGTCTGTAGCTTTTCTCCCATCAGACGGCAGGAAAGCTGGTGGTGCCAACTTAACGGGGTTATTGCTGGGTGTAGGACAGGCCTGTGATGGCTGTTCGACTATAACTCGTTGTGCACGTGGAGGTGCCGAAGGAGGTGCTGGTCGGGTCTGTGTACGAATTGGGGTGTAACTAGGATTAATGTCCATACGGCGGGCCACTCGTACGGCAGTTGGTGGGCGTCGGATGGCGACAGTTTTCTTTGGAGGTGTGGATGGTAGAGGTGAAATAGCTCAGGGTGTGTGCCACAACAGATCAGACTGCAAGCTGCGGTCCCGGTTGGTAGCACTGTACGGAGTTCCCTCTCTCGTGCAGCCTCTTCTCGCTTCCAGGTGTAAACACAGGTGGCACCCCGCCCTTTCTCTACTAGATCCCCAACCAAAGCCAAAGCCTGCTTGGTCGCTCTTATGCCGCCGAACCCTGTGGCGTGGCATAAGGGCGAAGTGCAGATGGGATGATGGTGGGTACAACTTGGAGGAAACAGGAAGTGGAGGGTGAGACTGTGAGGTAGGCCTAACTGCTGGCGTCCAGACAGGAAACTTGGCGGGCAGGAAGTCGCCGGCAGACCCAAGCTCCTAACTGTAGGGGGAAGTCGCCATAGATCCACGTATCAACGCAAAGACAGAGCTTCTTGTAGGTGTAGACTGCTGATCTTCTGCAAGTGGGTAACCGGGTGGGAAGTCGCAGGCTGACCTAAACACACACAGAATGGTGGCAACAGCTGAGTGAGATCCTCCACTCCAAGGAGATGAAGGTCCTATAAGGAGATGGTTAGGTTGCAAATGGGTCGAAACAAGAAACAGCAACAACTAGGTGTAGAAAGAAAGTGCTTGGAAAGGATAACACAACCAGCTTAGTTTATGCCTGTTTATTGTTGAAGCAATAAACATGCATAAGCCAGACTTCTGACTGTGGCCTGAGGGGCCGACCAAGGATGCCAACCAAGGTGCAGTCCCTAGTCACGGTAGATGTGGTGGCGCCGGGGGTTGAGGGTGACCCCAAGTCAATGAATACTCGGACTCGTACCGACTGAGTGCGTCGTGAGCTGCGAACAACTATTGGGCTAGTCCGAAGACGTAGTTGATGGCGAGCAGATTCTAGTGACGGGCAGCGATTCGTCTGGAGCAAGATGCTAGTGGTGTAGGAGCACGTCTGGGCAGAGTGTCATTCCGCTAGAGAGCTGTGCGAGTCAGCCGGTGGTTGAAGTAGTCTGGATGCGGCCGGGCAGAGTGACATTCTGCGAGCGAGCTGTAAGAGTCGGCCGGTGGTTCGAAGTAGTCTGGACGCAGTCAGGCAGGGTAACGTAATGCTAGAGAGCTGTGCGAGTCGGCCTCAAACTGAGGACTGAGAGTCCTATATATACCTGGGCCACAGGACCAGCGACGTGGAGGAGAGGAGATAGACTAAAAGCGAATCAAAGTCAGCGGGTTGGCGGCTTGCTTCCCCTCAGTTGCCTGGCCAGAGGGGTAAGTAGGCCTTCTGCGTCGAGTGGGTTGCGGGATGACAGGCAGCAACGTGGCACTTCTGTAACCTCGGGCGATGTGGCGTGTGGCGCTTCACACTGAAAAAATTAGATTCCTTGTAAACACCGCTGATGGAAAAAGAAACGTGTCGGATTAAAGAACAGGTCTAGCACTTGCGTTGTGATGTGAATGTTTTTGCTTTGTTTCATTACAGTGTTTACTCTATTCTAATAGCACTTTTTCTTTCCTGAAAATATTTTTGAAAAACATGGTGCGGGTTGAAATGAAGTAACGTCAAATTTTTGGCCGGGAAAAATTTCTAGTGCATCGGTAATGTTCATTTGAATAATTACACTTTTAGTTGTTATAGCCGTGTCATTCATCGTGTGTGTGTGTGTGTGTGTGTGTGTGTAAATATAAATTAAAATATTAGTTTTCCAATTTTTAAATAAAATGAGTTTTTTTTTTAAATGTCCTTGAAGATCCATAATAATATGTTTTAAAGTTTACTTATTACGTGAAATTGTTCATAAAAGTTACTTGTTCTACAGATGGAATTGTATGCAGGCTGTGGAATACAATATTTTGCGGTAACTCCTTACAAAATATTGACGCTACTCGCCACCTGTGATATAAAGGATGGTTCGTAGGGTACGAGTTACCATTCTCTGGCGCAGACTATGGGTGCCTTGGATGTTGAATGGGGGTAAATAATAACTTGATCTCTCAGGGTTTCATTTTAAAAGTCTGTATTGGGCCATAACAATACAAGCAGACACCTCCGACATGATACCCCGTGAGTTGAGGGCATTAAGGGCAAATTAAATCACTCATGCTAACTGCTGCCGACGTCGTGGGGGAACACTAGACATCGGGGAAGGTCCCTTGAGCAATGACGCTGGTACTTAGCTGTATTTGTAGTTCTGGGTGTTCCGGCGGTAGGTTGAGGTCTGGTAAGCTGGGCGGCCCTTCACGGGCCCTCAGCTCGGTCTAGTTGGCATGGTGGACTCAGCTGGCGTCCTCCTTCAGCTGACCCTTCGGCTTCGATGACGGCTCTCCACGACGGACTGTTCCGGGGTTCTCTCCTCAGTGACCTCACGATCCGACTGCCTCCTCCTTTCCCCGCAATTTGGCTTCTCCTCGACGACCCCCCAGATCCTCACACATGTCTCACTCGTTGGGTAGGTGAGAAAGGGGGGTGGGGGGGCAATACTGCCAAACACTGTCAGCCCTTCTTACTCGTCTAACTAGAGGTGTATCTGCGAAACTCTAGTTTACCTCTGCATTACCTCGGCAGGTGTCCATGTTCTCATGCGTTTTACTCGGTGCGTCAGCGATTTGCCAGCTTTAACTCTGCATTTTTTCCCAGCGCGTGTCAACTGCCTGTACGCCCCCGAGCCGGCCTGGCTTTGCGGCACGTGTCTACTGGGGGGCCCCGGGTTGAGGGGGGTGTGACAGCAGCGCTTCTGAATACTAACAATATGCGGCACGCGTCAGCATATTGCATACATGCTTCGTAATGTGAAACACATCATTCAGAAAACTGAAAATTCTGTGAGAACCATCAAGCCGATGATCGGGTGGATGCGTGTTTGCGAGAACAGGATCTAGGGTGACACGCCATCTAGAGGGAAAGTTAACAACTGTACATTGGAGTAACAGTGCAGCCATCTAGCGGATTTAACAACTACATGCTGTCGAACTGTGCTACCATAGTTTGCGTTATTGGACAATTTCACAAGCTATAATGCTTCAATATAGTTTACACATTATAATCAAACGAAATCAATCCATAAATGATATGACTGAAAAACTTGAATTACGGTAGCAATATTCTTTAAAAAATGCAGTGAATGATACTAGAAAATAAATAGTGGTCGTTTACCATGCGATTCGGTTTTCAATACTAATCTGAAAGTAGAATATAAATAATTATTATAACGAGGGAAAAATTATTTTGGAAGCCACCTTATTTTATTTATTTGGTTATATGTTTGAGTTCTGTGTATGTTTTATTTTGTGATTTTGGATTTCTTTAATTTCCCGCCACTTTTTGGGAGTTTCTTTGCTTTTATTTTGATTTCTCATTTGTAACTGCTACTGTTAAGGGCTTTGAAATTTTCGAATTGCAAAATGTCGTAGTAGGTTCTTTTGCTCTACTGCCTGGACGTAAGTTGCGCTCATAATTTAATAATATGTAGGTAATTTTGTGGTTTCTTGTAAGTTAAATTAAAGGACACTTCAACAGTGCACAGAATGGCAAGCCGCACGGGTTTATGTTCATGTGGAGGTCCAAATATAGCTAATTGTTACATATGTACTGTAATAAATATGTCACATCGCACACCTGGAAATGCCTACCTGAAATGTCAATAAAAAGAGAATCTCATTGTGTTGTGCCTAAATCTTGCCAAAAATGATTAAAATTGACATTTTTACACAAATGTTTGTTGTGTTCACATATTTAGTTATAAAAAATTTCCAAACCATTACTACGATCCTGAGTACAATGTTTCATAAACTGCTGAAAAGTTAAAGTGAATAATTTTTCTGTTAAGATTTCTCATAGTAACTTTTGAGGCAGCTTCCAATAGTTATTAAAACTGTGTGAAACTCAAAAAATTTGAGATTGATTCCAGAAATTCAATGCTCTTTGTCTCGATCTATTTTCACAAGTGTGGAAAAGTAGCCAGTATGTTTATCTTTCATGGCCAAACTAAAGTCAAAGTACAACAAGTTAACATGCAAATATCAGCAAACTTTTTACAGTACGTTTGCAAATGGCAGAGTAACCNAAAGTCAAAGTACAACAAGTTAACATGCAAATATCAGCAAACTTTTTACAGTACGTTTGCAAATGGCAGAGTAACCGTAAGTGCTAAACTAACGAGTTTACTGAATTTTTTACCTATTCAACTGCAAAAATATGCTTATTAACTCTGAGAATGGCAATAGAAAGCATCTTTCTACGATTGTGACTTTGTATTCAAATTGACGATTTAGTTTTAGTAGCATTCAGTTCAGACCTCAATAGTCGCTTACTTGTCCAACGATGGTTGCAGTGTGGCAATTTGATATTTTAGTAAGTTTCGTTACATACTGAAAAAGTTCTAAATATGTCATCATTTTAGTAGACTAATTAACGCCATGTGACCTTTTGGTAAGCCAAAACTGCTAATTCAAACATTCGAACCAGTTTGGCCGTCAAGTTCATACACACAAGTATTATTTAAATACAAGACTTTTAACAATTACATTTAAGTGTGCAGAATTTCAGTGATGCGTACTGGGCGCATGGCTGAAAATTAATCTAAAATATCAAATGCAAGTGGAACAGTTTGAAAGTTTCTTGAAAGGGAAAACAGTGCTGAAGGAGAGTGCAAAACTTGTTTGAACATTGAACACTGATTTGTAGAGTAAGCGGTCTTCATATGCATTTCAAAATACACCCAAAAAAAGGACCTGAGGACATCAAGTTGAATGATGCCTTGGGGCAAGATTTTTGGTTTTCATTTTTAGAAATACTAGATTTCTGTGTTATCAGTTTTGTTATGAAAGACTTATAAATTAAATTGTATAACTAAAAATGTGCATTATTAGAGCCATAATGGTACTGTAACATGAATTTTATTATTTAAAATGGTTGATTAGTTAACAATAATTTATCCTTATATGCATATTTGCATTAATATTATATATTGTTTGTGCAATTGCATAAACAATACAAAGCATTTTATTTGAACTAAGATAATGCATAGGTTAAAAAATCACTTTTTAGAGTTTTAACTTTTTTTCTAACTCACGTTGAGGTTTATAGACAGTGTTGATTTTTGTCGCAGCTTTACACAAATGGGTTTATAGAGAAAAAACACTCCATCCTGGAAATTGAATTATTTTTCTATTTGCTTTAACAATTTTGCTATTCTCATTATATTTTCCTTTTTAATCTTATCCACACAGTGTTTGATATTTACTGCTGTTATTCACTCAGCCAAAATGACAACCACCTATAATTAATTTTTTTTTATTACCATCATCTGAAAACGTATTCTTATCACTTTGTTTATATATTTTTAAATACAAATGGTAGGTCATGGTTTCACAAATAAAATAGTATATTTTGGTTAAATTTTGTTTTATTTTGTGTTTTAACTGAAATGTTGTTGTTTAAACGGTACCCCTATTACATTTTAGATTTATATAATTTATTTCATGGCCTGTCCTCAATAAGGTTGAAATTATGCACATTTGGCTGCTATTTTGTCTCAGAGGCATTGATAAGAGCGCTGTACNAAAGTCAAAGTACAACAAGTTAACATGCAAATATCAGCAAACTTTTTACAGTACGTTTGCAAATGGCAGAGTAACCATAAGTGCTAAACTAACGAGTTTACTGAATTTTTTACCTATTCAACTGCAAAAATATGCTTATTAACTCTGAGAATGGCAATAGAAAGCATCTTTCTACGATTGTGACTTTGTATTCAAATTGACGATTTAGTTTTTTAGTATAAGTAGCATTCAGTTCAGACCTCAATAGTCACTTACTTGTCCAACGATGGTTGCAGTGTGGCAATTTGATATTTTAGTAAGTTTCGTTACATACTGAAAAAGTTCTAAATATGTCATCATTTTAGTAGACTAATTAACGCCATGTGACCTTTTGGTAAGCCAAAAGTGCTAATTCAAACATTCGAACCAGTTTGGCCGTCAAGTTCATACACACAAGTATTATTTAAATACAAGACTTCTAACAATTACATTTAAGTGTGCAGGATTTCAGTGATGCGTACTGGGCGCATGGCTGAAAATTAATCTAAAATATCAAATGCAAGTGGAACAGTTTGAAAGTTTCTTGAAAGGGAAAACAGTGCTGAAGGAGAGTGCAAAACTTGTTTGAACATTGAACACTGACTTGTGACTTGTGCAGTAAGCGGTCTTCATATGCATTTCAAAATACACCCAAAAAAAGGACCTGAGGACATCAAGTTGAATGATGCCTTGGGGCAAGATTTTTGGTTTTCATTTTTAGAAATACTAGATTTCTGTGTTATCAGTTTTGTTATGAAAGACTTATAAATTAAATTGTATAACTAAAAATGTGCATTATTAGAGCCATAATGGTACTGTAACATGAATTTTATTATTTAAAATGGTTGATTAGTTAACAATAATTTATCCTTATACGCATATTTGCATTAATATTATATATTGTTTGTGCAATTTCATAAACAATACAAAGCATTTTATTTGAACTAAGATAATGCATAGGTTAAAAAATCACTTTTTAGAGTTTTAACTTTTTTTCTAACTCACGTTGAGGTTTATAGACAGTGTTGATTTTTGTTTTATAGAGAAAAAACACTCCATCCTGGAAATTGAATTATTTTTCTATTTGCTTTAACAATTTTGCTATTCTCATTATATTTTCCTTTTTAATCTTATCCACACAGTGTTTGATATTTACTGCTGTTATTCACTCAGCCAAAATGACAACCACCTATAATTAATTTTTTTTTATTACCATCATCTGAAAACATATTCTTATCACTTTGTTTATATATTTTTAAATACAAATGGTAGGTCATGGTTTCACAGATGAAATAGTATATTTTGGTTAAATTTTGTTTTATTTTGTGTTTTAACTGAAATGTTGTTTAAACGGTACCCCTATTACATTTTAGATTTATATAATTTATTTCTTTGGCTGTCCTCAATAAGGTTGAAATTATGCACATTTGGCTGCTATTTTGTCTCAGAGGCATTGATAAGAGCGCTGTACNGCTGTCCTCAATAAGGTTGAAATTATGCACATTTGGCTGCTATTTTGTCTCAGAGGCATTGATAAGAGCGCTGTACTGCTAGCCAGCATATTTGAAAATTATTTTGAACCTAACTAAAGCGTATCTATGCCAATAAATTGAAAAGGACTGTTTGTTACTCATTAATTCAAAAGAATTTTGAACAGGACTGATGTTATTTCAATATCAACTTTACTTAAGGATATTTAAATTGCACTAACGTGCCAACGGATATATGTTATTTTCCCCTTTCTTTTCTATTTTATTTGCTGTACTTTACATTTCCCACGCGAGTAATTATTTTAATGGAGGTTATATTACTGAAGTAGTTTTGATAATTCAAATAATTTTGCCAATAATTTGTGAAGGCAGCACAATATTCTTCTGTCTCAGAATATTTAATTAAATCACTATGATCTCGAATGATTAAAAGTCACTTTTACCAGTCGACACAGTTTCTTCTGTGTAATTTAATAGTGTTGCGTGTTTTTTTGTCATAGTCATTCTGCAAGTGCCGCTAGCCCTTAATGTACCGTAGGTAACTAGGTGCCTGACTGTAAAAAGCTTTACTCATACAACCCATTTATCTCACAAGTTCTTAGTAGAAAGAATAGCATCAATAATGCAAGCGCATTCTGCAACTTACGATAACGTAACTATTACGGAACCTATTAGTTTATTTGTCGGAAGTGTTAAATTGTGTTTGGCTCAAATGAATTAATTGTTTGTTATCCAGCAAGTTTAAAACCTGTGCAGTACTTAAGAAACATTTTAACAGAACTCTGTGATGCAATGTTCGACTAAGTGTGCATGGTTGTGTCACGCCCGTGTGTGTGTGTGTGTGTAGGCGTGCGTGTGTGTTTGTTTTTCCCCTCCCCCTTACATAATGGCATGTTTTTGAGACGCACACTGTTTATTCCCATTATGTTCTTTAGCATTGTAATATATATATATATATATNTAATGGCATGTTTTTGAGACGCACACTGTTTATTCCCATTATGTTCTTTAGCATTGTAATATATATATATATATATTTTTTTTTTTTTTTTTTTCTCTCATTTTGTTTACTTAGCATAACTCTTATTACCTTTTATTATAATACATTTCAAGCTATTAGCTAAATCAGATTAAGAGCTGTTCTTGTGTAAAAAAAAATTTAGTTACGTATGATGCTATTTAAGTTTTCATGTTACATAATTACAGCAGTGGATAATTATAAGACAGGGATGTTTCCTTCACTTCGCTACTAAAGTTAAAGTGGTGTTGAATATATAAATAAATTATCAGAATCTAACCCTAGCATCCAGTGAGACAAGTGGTTTTCATCGTGTGTTTGACTTTGTAAGCACTCGTCTGCTTCCCTTCCACTTGGGTATACAACTTGCTGCATGCTACAAGACTGTCATGTTTTCGTTGTCAAGTGCACAAGCTGACAGTGTCTGGCACTTGGTGACACTGTCGGGACTGTTGACAGTCTCTCAGCACACAGTGGGTAAGGCTGTATCTGAGCCAAGTGTAAAGTCCTGGCAGTTAGAGAAGGGTGTCTTGAGGTGTTCCCATAAGGTAACTAGTGTCCAATCACAGGCCCAAGGAACGTGTGGAGTTGAGTCTGGGCTGATGAAGTGGCACGCCTCTGGACTGGGGTAGAACAAGGCTCTTGAAGTCTCATACAAGGTCATTGAAACCAAAGTATGAAGTTTAAAATGACAACTCAAAAGATAAGGCAGTGCAGATATCTGATGACTTCTCTGATTCAGTGGTGACCATAATAAAGCATTGTAAATCACCCAGCGAGTCTGCTGCCACAGAAAACAAACACCATTGTGAACAAGTGTGCAAGTTTTTGGTATGCATTAGAGGAAGTAAAGATGTCCGTGCCAGTAAATTATGTAGTCGCATCAAATGGTATAAGGACAACGTACGTACTTGAGATTGTGTTTACAAATATTTAGAATGCCAGGAATATAGGAAAAAAATTTGTGTAACTCCAGATTACAGGGAATATCCAAGTTGAGTGACGTCTGCATGGCATGCTGAAAGAAACAATTTTCATGATACTTGTGGGACATATATCAACATAACGGGCTTCTCATTTCCCTTTGTGATTCGCTAGTACTGTATAAGAACTATGCAGGTAACATGAAGTCTGTCTGGACCAGTGTAAGTGGAAACTTCGTAGTGTGGCGACTTGAGTGAAAGTGTGAAAATTTACTTGTGAATGAATGTAATGATATTCAGTGTGAGAACCAGACATCTTTGTAAGGAGCAAGTCGTATTCCACGGTTCCCTTAGAACCAGTTGCACAGATGTGTAGGTGAATGGTGGGGCATGTATTGTGAGTTAACAATCAACTGAGAGAAGAAGCTGACTCGGGCTGTGGAAACTCTATAGAGGTACCGCAATGTGCACTGCCTTGGTGGACGAGCAAACACACACAGATACATCTTGAATGCAGTCCTCTTGCGACTCACGGCTGGCACAGCACGGAACGGACCACCAAAGTCAGTCCCAACTGAACGTAGCTCTCTCACCTGACTCAACCTAACCTTTGGCAGCACACACATCGCAGGGTTGATTGACCGAAGTTTGCCTCTAAAGCAATCAACACAGTTATGTACTAACTTGTGGATGAGTGATTGTGCTCAGATGATCCAATAATATCGACGAGTGAGATACAACTGTGTTTGTGGTCCAGCATGTAGGTAGCCTACATGATAATGAAGCACGATTAGCTCTGAAATTTTACTCTGATGCAGTAACAGGATGGGATGCTTAGCCGTTCCAGGTATCACTACATTCTGCAACCTGCCGCCCACTCTGACAATTCCTTGGAAATCAATAAACGGTGCCAGTGCCTGGATGTTCTTGCTGCGTGCTTCACCCCGTTTGACAGCAGTGAAGTCATCCTTGAAGTAGAACAACTGAACAATTCTAACCCACACGACCAAGGCATTTCTCCGCTCTTCCAATGTCAAACCTGGCTCGCATGAAAGTGTCTGTCTCCGAAAGGCTACCTTTGTCCGCAGAATCCACGCCATAACACACTGCAGTTTCCGTAGAGATGAGCAATTCTGGAGGTGTGGGTTTCCTGCCGTGCAACCAACACTGCATCTGATGAGTGCTTCAGATGTGGAACTTCACCTAGGTCTTGAACATGGTGTGATGGCCGGTGTTCCGCTTGCTGCAGCAGCCAGTCAGGATCCGAGAACTCCGAGGGAACATGACTCCATGCATTTGGAGGCACCACTGACTGAATTTCTGCAAATCTATTGGCCACAAAAGTTTGCAACCTGTGTGGTGACATTTTTAAAACTGTCGAATATGTCCAAGCATGCAATACTGTATCCTTGATCTTAGGTTGGAAGAGTTCCGAGGTATGCCACAGTTTGCTTAACAAGTGTGCTGCACAGAGCTCAAGTTTTGGAATTGACATAGTTTTTAAAGGAGCTATTTTGGATTTTGCAATCACCAAGTGAACAATGACTTCTTCATTCACTCTCTCACACTGAGCATACATAATTGCTGCATAGGCCTTTCCACTTGCATCACAAAACCCATGGAATTGAACCTGGTATTCTCATACTGGAATGAGTCTTTGTACTCTCACCAGAGACAAGGGCAATGCAGCCTTGAAGGTCTCCCAATCATTTAACTTATCCCCACCTACCGGCTCATCCCAACCGAGGGCTCTGGTCCACAGCACCTGGAGCATTATCTTACTTGCAGTCACCACAGGGGCTAGCGAGCCACATGCATCGTACACCCATGCAATTAGGGATAGGATACCACGTTTGGTAGTTGGTACCACAAGCATACTTACCTTGTAGCATAACTGATCATTTATCGGGTACCAGTGTATTCCTAACACCTCCACTGAGCCTGTGCTTTCAAAATTTATAGCACCTTCACTTGGGTCAGTGCTGTTTACTACACTGCTATGATTGAAACACCATTTGTGTAACTGGAAACCACCTGCTCCCAGCAGTGCCACTAACTGGGCCTTTAGTTCAAGTGCCTCAGAAACCGCCTCTGCCCCAGTCACAATGTCATCCACGAACACATCATGTAATAAGGTGCTAGCAGCCAAGGGATACTTGGCATCTTCATCAATTGCCTGTTGCTACATTGTTCGGAGCGCGTGGAATGGTGAAGATGCCAGGCCATATGTCACTGTATTGAGTTCAAAAATACTCACTGGGTCACCAGTAGAGTTTCGCCAAAGGATGCACCGGAACTTCCGATACACAGGGTCGATTACAACCTGGTGATACATTTTGCATGCAACTGGTGATGTCCTGAAGTTCAACACTACGTCACCCACTTCCTTTTGCAATTTAGGCCCCAACAGGAGCACACTGTAACAAGGTCCACTGCTAGTCTTCAAACACAACTTGCACCTTAGTTGACACACTTTCCTTCTTGACGACCGCATGATGAAGGATGATGTATACTAGCTGAGTGTGCGACTCTGATGCAAGGATACAGCAGTCTTCCCATTGGTACCAACTGTTAACGTTCCAATCTGCGACATGTGCTCTAAGCTCTTGTACTCGTTCATGATTTGCCTGTATTGTTGAAGCAACTCTGGTGATGTGCACAACCTATGCTCCAGTCCCTGCAGTCGCCTAAGTACACTACCGTAAGAATCACGTGTCACATCTGTGACTGCAAAAGGAAGTCTCTTCACATACCTGCCCTCACTGTCCCGCACGTGGGTATCATGGAAGTGCTGCTCTCACACCATTGGTCTTCAACAGACATGAAGGTTTTCAGGGCATCATCAAGGGACAAATCAGTATATACCAGTAATGACAACGCTTGCTGGGCTGGGCAGCATGAGCACATGGTGCGTTACCTGCCAACACGCATCCAAACCTGCTATGAAAGGCATGTGTCTGTCGAGCGATCTTGGGTCCTCTCGTACCTCTACAGACAGCAACATGTCTATTGCTCTGGGTGTGGCAAACTGTGGATCAGCCAGTGGCAGCCCATCTAGATGCTCGAGACCTCCAACTGCAATCGGGACAGAAGGCATGTGTCTGGTAATCTTTTTCAGAATAAGAACTCTGCTGGTCATGTAAAGCTCCGGCGACCGAAGAGAACCAATCTCACACAAAACTGCCCCTCTTGTTTCCTGGACCATAACGTTTCCGACACCAGCGATGTTCACTTCAGTCTGATATCGCCTGAGACTCGGTCATTGTACGCAAACCTCCGTGATAAAGGAGGATTGAGAGGTCCCGTCTAGCAATGTACGAACCACCTAGAAGTGTCCTGCCCCATCCTTCACTAGTATTAATGCAGTCTTTAACAAAACAGTGGAAACTTGAGTGTCAACTTTCCTCCATTCTGCTGCACGCATCTTAACTGCACTGTCGTCTCTAGCTTTGGATTCATCCTTGTCTGAACTTGCGGGTGGCATCTTAGGTTTTTGTCGATCTGCAACTTGGAGTGTGTGATGGCTACCTTGACAGAGCTGGCAGCGAGACTTGGAATTACACTGTGCTGCCACACGAGACACAGCCTCTGCATTTGCACACACATCCATCGCTCGTCAACAGAGATTGCGAGGAATGCCTGGCATGTAGTGCATGAACTCACACACACAGCACTTCAGCTTGTCTGACTTGTCGTGAGTGGATACAAGCGTAGTCGATGCGAGGTTTGTTGCAGGCTGGCCGTTCTCATTCAGTGGCCGCCACTTGGTCAAAACAGGAAACCTGCTGCCTGTAATGTTCTGGGAATGGCTAGGTCTCTGTGCTGCAACTGTTGCCAACTGCACTTGCTATGCTGCTCTTGCCTTCCGGTTAAGACACTTCATTAGTTGGCGGTAGGAGGGGAGGTCATCTTCATGTGACATCTCGAATGCCCGCTTCGAAGATATGACCAGCTTCTCTAACAAGACATTTAACAGTAAGAAATCCTACTTTTCAAATGGGAATTCCTGTGCCTTCAGAGCATTCACGTTCTCTTCCACGCATGCTACAAATTTGCTAATAGCACCCTCACTATGGCTGTCCAATGAGGATAAGTGGAGAATTTTGTGCACATGGAGAGTTGCTGTAATGCATACACTCAAAAACCTTTTCTCCGGCAGACCCCATATCACGCCATAATTCTTTTCTGTGACCGGTACATTGCTCACTACGTCTCGTGTCTCACCTCCAAGACACCCCAACAAATGAGTTATTTGCGCCTTGGTTAAGTGGCCAACCATGGACTTGAATAATTCTGCATGGTTACAACTGAAAACAGGCAGTGACAATGTTGGCAACATTGACACCTGCGGCAAAAATGCCGCTTGCGCCTCGTGAGTAGTGCCCACTTTACGTAGTTCGCGAAACACTATCTCGTAAGCAGCAAACTGTTCCTTGACCTCATTAATGTCAATTTTGTTGTATGCTGGTGGGATGGTACACAACGCACAAAAAATTTCCAATAACTCGTTTTGTTTGTTAGTAACCTCCAGGAAGATTATTTCAAAGTCATCTAACGTAGACTAATCTTGAAGCGACTCTTCATACATTACATGCGCTTCATCTGCTTTGCTCACTAGAAAGCAGGAAATTGTGTGTTGCAACTCGGACGTTTGTGCTGCCACCATTTTCTCTGGCCAATAGTGAACTGTTGCTGGTCCTTTACGTAAAATTTTGTGCACTACTTGAGTCACAAAAACAATCCCCCGATACCATACACAGTAATACAATTTATGATCCACTAGAAATCTTGGTTTAACATCCCGAGCTCTTGCAGTCAATATACTTGGCGCCACTAAGTCACATATTTTTTACTGCCCAAACAGCATGTTGCTGTAAGCAGCATTACTTTGAGGATACGACATCACTTATCGCGCACCGATAACGTTCATTTTCCCCTTACAATCCAACCCTGGAGGACCAAAATGTTTGAGCAAACAAAAATAACGATACAAACCGTCTGCCATTACTTTGCGTAACTGCGGTTTGCTACCACTCGCAATGCTAGTGTGAGTCACATACAGCGTGCAAAACTGTCTCAAGTAACACAAATTAAAATAATATTACTGGTGCCAACACATACTGTGTGGGTTGGTTACAATGTCTTGTCAATATTTACTGAAGTTATATAAAATGCAGTATAGTGATAGCAGTGGTTGCTAATGGAATAATTGTACTGTGACCAACCAGGAGCCTGGAGTGCGTGAAGAGCCATCAAGACATGCGATGGAGAGAAGCAGAAATGGCAAAGACAACATACTCTTACTGGTGGCTCTGGGTCACATGAGCCATCCTTGGAGAAAAAAAATTAACGATGAGGGACCTCTGTAATGGCAGTGTAATTGTTGAGGGATTTGGGAGGACCATCAGTAGCAGTGGAATGGCTGTAGAATCTACAAACCCACGAGGTTATGTTGTGGAAAACAGCCCAGAAGAACAAGGAATGAAGACAGACTTAGATAACAAAGCACTCAAGACAAGTTGCAATGGGAGGGGATGTGGAGAGATATTAGAGAAAATATCTTGTAGCAGTCATTAACTGACTGAAGGAATTCCTCTTCTTGGGAGAAAAGCAGGCTGGAAGATTGTGAATAGCATAGAAATCTGAAAAGAGTGATGCATGGGCTACTTGAAGGACAAGCCTGGGAAGAGGCCATGGTACAAGTGATTAACAACTGAGGAAAGTTACATCAATTCTTGGGAATGTACACAAAGGACAATGAATTTTTTCTGTTCAAGTTGTACCCAGTTATTCTGAGATTTTGCTAGGCTGCTGAAAATATATTGTGGGTATTAGCTTCCTGCTGAAAGCATGGTAGTTCTAAACTGCATTGATTAATGTAAATTTAACTTTTTATTTTTTTAGTGTTGGTAGTATGTATAGGCAGTGTGTGGTGCAACCTTCACATTCTTTGATTAGTTAAGATAATAACCATGTTTTTTCCAGGGTCTGCGGTGAGCTCTGGGCATTCTTCAGAGTCGCTGGAGAAGTCAAGCAGGCATAGCGACCACGTGGTGTGAGGAGCAAAGTTCGCAGTGCCTTCGTCTGCGTAGCACCGTCTAGGGACACAATCGTCGTAGGAAGCCGGGCCTCACTTATTATTTGGCCTTCAACTTTCTTAAAACTGTTTTTTTCACTGTCAGTGATATGCTTGTAGCTCTTTGGATTCAGATGGTGTGTTTAAAGCGTTGAATAGGATTGTAAAGGTCAGTTGGGCAAATGTTTTAATAATTTCATTTTTAAGCTTGTTTGGCAAATTTTTTTTTAAATTATGATTTCGTTCTTGGAAAATGGAAGTCGTGCACACATTTTGTTGAGACTGTTTTTACAAATCTTTAAATGAAAGGCAAAATATTTTTATACACTTCAAGAATTTTGAATATGTGTGTCACTATATATCCATTGAGCCACCTCCCAAGGTGCGTGCTGGCAGGGAGACGGGTTGAGTATGTTAGGTGTTGCATGTTTGCAAAATGTAGATTGTGAGAAGTGTGGAGTGCTTAGTAGTGCAACGTCAAGTGTTCCTGTGAATACGGAGATTTTCTGTCATCAACAAGTTGCTAGTGATGCAAATACATTAGCCAGCAGCAAAGAGATAAACGTGAGAAGTCAAGAGAATCCGAAGGGAGCAGCTCGAGAAGTCTGTTGGAATATTGTCATTTTGAGAGTAGTTGTTGAGGAGTAAAGAATTTGATTAATGGCATGTTATTGGCTGTGTTTTAAAAGTAGTATTATATGTTACAATGCAAACACTCGGAACCAGTAATGAGGTGAAAAAGACAGGATTTTGGAACAGGGTAATGGAAGCCTTGAA
Source organism: Clitarchus hookeri (assembly GCA_002778355.1). Classification (NCBI taxonomy): domain Eukaryota; kingdom Metazoa; phylum Arthropoda; class Insecta; order Phasmatodea; family Phasmatidae; genus Clitarchus; species Clitarchus hookeri. The sequence continues at coordinate 1,567,013 of NQII01000058.1, read as the reverse complement.
ACCGACTTGGCGAGAGTATTCTCTGCAGCCTATTGGGTATGAACTCCTGCAAAGATACGTTAATTCAAGGAATTTGTCACTGATTTGCTACCCATCCTGGCTGATAATTACCAAATGCCCCTAGAAATTTGATTTTAACAAGAAATAATTTTGCATTGTAAAAATTAAAAAAATTATTACAACTTGAACAGTCGTACTGTAAATTTTACAAACATCTATAAGATCTCTGAAGGACAATGATTCATCATCATTGATTTTCTGGTCTGATGGCTTCCCAAGCAGAAAGAAAAATGTAGGCCTACACAATTTCTTACGATATTTGATATAAAACCAGCGCCTTTTTTCTTCTTTTCTTTGTTATTCTGTTTTTCAGACGGCTTCACTGCTCATTTTTACATTGACACTATTCCCAATCAACAAATATTTCTCTCAAATGGTGGTGCTTTTTTTTTTAATTAAAAGCCGAGACATCATATGTACATCTTTGTCGTCAACTGTAATTTAAAGAGAATCAATCGTAATATGTAAATGGTTTACTATGAGAGAAGTGCAAGGGAGGTGTGCATTCAATGTTAGGATGTAGATCAACTGTCACTTTACACCATCAGTGTCCACAAAGCTGCACGTTCCTGTGATCTGTGTTCGTACATCTGTTACAGCGTAAATTAACTATGGACTTAGCACTGAGTGAATCACTTAAAAGTAATGGTATGCTGCTCCGTCAGGTGTACCAGCAGCCACAAAGTGATGAAATCGTTTATATCAGTAATCTCCCATTTTTTTTATTTAGTCTCATGGTCGGCAATGGACACAGTCCAATCAAACCATCATAACATGAACTCGCCACTTCGACAAAATGTAAATTTGTACATAAAGTTAATATGTTATAAGCACACTTGTTCTTGGTGTGCGGCACTGAAGCTTCCACACAACTTCATTTACATCAGAACTGCATTCTTCACACTAAGTCGATAAGATTACTGTCATTTCCTGTAGCCATTTGACCATGGTGAATGGGCTGCAAAGTTTTACAAAAACATTTTGACACCACAATGCATCATACATTTGTTGACTTTGTTTTGCCAAATATGCTGGCCCTGAAACTTTTTAAAATAAGTTGGAGTTGTTTATGGATACTTGGAATAATTTATGGTTTCAAATGAACTCCCAAGGAAGAGAAAGATTTACGATCGATCAGAAGATTAGCATCAGTTTGCAGGGAGAGTTAAATGCAAAGTCGTCTCTAGAAATGTGGCTGTGATATATTGTGCTGGATATTTGTATTTAAATATGTATGTGTAACAGCATTCTTCAAGCTATGGGGATGCAAATCATAAATTGTATGTTTGTTTGTATTGCAGTTGTACATTTTCCTCTTCACTGTTACGTAGGTTTACCTTCTGATAAAGCACAATGATCCATTACACTATTTGTACTGTTTGTGTGGTTCCGCTAATTTTGTTGACATCAAATTGTGAATATGGAAATCAGGTGGCCACCTCCCAATTTGTGTGATTTTTTTTTTTTTTTTTTCCGGAGTTTGTAAGTTGCTTTGCAAAGTTACGATGTTTGCCACCACGGCCACGTCATCACAGTTGATTGACAGTGGCCTCACACTGGTGGAACCCAGAACTCGCACCACGTGGTGCAAGCGCTGCAGCAGTGTTTCAGGTCGTCAGCACACACTCACTCCCGCTTGCTGCAGGGTAGTGCATCACAGTTCTCGTTATCCATTGTGTTATACTTAATTATGTACTTTAGCTGTCATGCAGTTTTAATAGCAGAACTTTCTGACAGATCTGCAGTAAATTTACTTGCACATCCAGAAAAAATACATGTAAAAATAATTACATTTCTATAAAGGAGACAGAAAACACAAATACTCGACAGATACACACACACACACACAAAGTCACACATTTCCCATGCACGGTCGTGATGGTTGTTGGCTGGGTCAGTTTTTCTTCCAACTTTGTATGTGTGATTATCCACTACTACTGCTCTACAAGTACTCGTGTTTTCTGTCCCCTTTTTAAAAATGTAATTAATAGCCTAGTGGTTTGTTCCCATCACATCTTATAATAAGAAATGTAACTTGATTTGCTCTTTCGGATTGCAGTCGTGCATACCGTCCGTGGCCATCAGCAATGTTCGTTATTGACTAACACGAGACAAAGGAGTAGTGAAAGCACTCTTGGTGCACAAGCTGAATCTAAATTAAATACGCTGTTACCTGTTCTACTGTCACAGTTGCAGTTCTGCCAGTCTCGGCAGCATGGAGGATTAGTCACTGTTGCCACCTTGCCAGTGTGTCGCCACAGTCAATTTTAAAATGTGGTATTACAATGTAGCTTTAATGCCTGCCACACCTGTGTGTGGTTTTTAAAGATAATGGGGGTCACAGAGAGGTCATTGTTAATCTTTGTACAGAGAATTTTAATATATGCATATTAATTAAAACACGTAATAGATCATCTTGTTCTCTTGGACTACAACATTCCCTCTTTCCTAATACTAAGTTATCAGTACCAGTTTTAGTGGTGCACCGTCAGTTACAGAAAGGCTGTTAAGCAATCATTTGTCAAATAATATACTTACGAAACGTTTCAGTTCAGTATTGTACAACCTGCTGGTAAGACAGGGAGGTGGGAAACTATGTCCATCTGGAAGGTAACCCACTTGTCCTCAATCTGCAGTTGTATAACCTGATACTCTGTGGGTTGAAACTGTGAGTAGCAGAGTGTGATTCGTGTGAAAATTGTCAGGATTAGTAGATATGTAAAATTGTACTATTTGGTGGATGTAACCAAACATCAAAATGGTGCATTCAAAACCGGAATGTTGTTGGGCCATAGTAGAGGGCAACCAAGCATCTTGACGCGTGATGCATATTGGCATATGTATGTATATGTGTATATATATATATATATATGTGTGTATATAGTATATATAGACACACACACAACTTCACATCATCTTTGCGTGTCATCACGTCACCCCAGGCAGGGTTTGAACCCTGGAAGACACTCGACCAGCTGAAGGACCAGCAGCCAGCCGTCCATATAGGCAAGCGCACGGCCCAGAAACATCAGTCGATTCTCAGCAGCTCGCTCCACCACCTCGTGTGCTGGAGCTCTCTGCTACTGCCGCCTTCCTCACGAAGGACCACTGCACTTCAAGACATCTTCCATACTTTTAATCCCCAAAGGAGTCTTCAGCCCCTTAACACCTGCTACCCCTCTGGTAGTGACACTCGAGGCCCTTCTGGACAACAGCACCAAGTTAGTTAGGAGCAGTTAGTATTATAGCTACCTAGTCGCATATCTGCTCTTGTCTAGTTTAGACCCAGGCCACCTTCACCTGGTTTTACCATAGTTTACTTCCGTTACAGTTCATTGATAGTTAGTACGGGCCACCGTGTGTATTCCTCACGAGAATGAACACATGATCTTACCTAATCTTGAGTATTAATTTCTAGGGTGGCTGTGGTTTTACCCCAAGGGGACATCGGCCCTCTAAAGGACAGCAGGAGACTGTGTTATTGAAACCCTCTTTGCAGAACCTAGAGCAGGAGTGCGGGTTCCCTTAACCGGGCTCACGTACGTCTCAAACACATATTAGACGGTCACCCATACTGTGCACTTGGTGCACATGTACGGTAGTGTCACGACCACTAGAAACTCAATCCACAAGGCAGTTAGTCAGCCAGCCAACTCACTCCATCCACCGCATTAGTTTTTGCTGGAAGGAGTAATTGGACTGAATCTGAGTGGCACAGCCACCGCTAGTTTTACACCTAGCTAGGGATCTTCGTCACCTGCTCTTCCTTAGCATGGCAGACCTTAGTTCCGACCTCTATGGCATATGTCCATAGGAGTGGTGCTAAGTGGGCAGCTACTGCCTCTGGGTCTAGCATGAACTGCAACCCAGTGCCATGTGGAGAGGCCTCACCTCCCAGTTCCCTCTTTCAGCCAGCCCACAAGACCGCCGGCGAGCCACATGTTATCGTTAAGAGATTTCGCCAAAGACTTCCAGTACCGCTGGGAATCGACAATCCTTGGTTTCGACCCAACAGGACCAGCGGTCCCCCACCAGCACAGTCAGCCGCAGCACCACCTTCGCTCACGGACTGGACACGAGTTACAGCCAGCAACAGCGGCCGAGCCTGGAGCTACTCCGGGCCACGCCCAATACAAGTAAACTAGTGGCTGTGTGCAAACCCGTAGCATGAAGGACAGTTAAGCCCACACCACACGCCCCAGCTTATATACTGGTCGGGGACCTGTTAGAAGCCAAGAAAGTCAATCCAGTTATATAATAGCCCATATCTCTGACCAACACATTAAAACCTTGCCTGGCTGCGACTTCTTTGTCGGTCACCCAATGTCGTGCATCAGTCTGATGAAATTATGTGCAAAGTTGCAGACAAACTGAAGGTTTCTTATGCTCACTAAATTACAGTATATGGTTTTTTTGACAGTGTATCGTTAAGTATGATAAAAAATGGTTTCTCACTATTTTGTTTGGGGGGGGGGGGGAGATTTGCAAGTTGCATAGTTTTCAGTTCCCTATAGAATAATTTATTCTAAAATGTACAAGTTTTTATTTATATTTAAGGAATGGTAGGACTGAATTGAAGTAATAGCTTGATTCTGTGCTTTTGACATCAATGTGGCCCCATGGACCACCTGGCTGTAAATATTCTTTACCTGTACAGTGGGACCTCGGCACGTCATTCTGTTTGCAGCATTCTGCTAACTCCTGTTGTTTATTTTGCTCAGTTCTAGAGAAATTTCCATTTATAACTGTGTACAAAAGTCTGAACGCTGAACTTTTTTTTGTTTTTATTATTCTCGGCTGTAGTCCTTAAATGAAGAGACCAATGCCAATGGCAACAGGTTGATTTTGCGCTGGATTGAGTATCCCTCTAGAGGCTAGGGAAATGGAGTCTAACGAGGTCTTAAGCCCGTTGGCTGGGCTGTATGGGCCGAACTGGGATTCCTATGATCTTCCTTACGGTGGGAGGGTGTGCAGGGTAAAGTGCCTTTACAAGGATGTAGTCTGTGGCTACTGGGTGAAGTACAGCAGGGCACGAGGCCTCCAAAGTCTAGTCGCCTCACTGCAGGCATGTTGGTGGGTCCGGAGAGCGACCCCCTCAGGCTGAGGTTTTAGTGGCGTCTGTGGCGAGGGCAATAAGCATCTCTGCGCTGCACAGCACGTGTCGTAATCAGGTGCAGAAGGCACCGAGGCGCATGCTGAGGGGCATGGTCCGTCCAGGACGTGACTTGTCCTGAGGTCGGTGCCTTCAGGTAAACCTCAATGTTGGCGGTGCTCGAGCCTGTGGAGAGGGCTCGCTGACCCTCCTCCGGAAGAGTTGAGTAAGCGTTGCTACCAGCTACTGTTCTCGACTTCCCTTCGGTCTTGCAGCATTCCTCACGCAAGGTCCCTATGGCTCTCAGTAAGTGGTGCAACCAGCTTGTAGTCAGAGTTGTGGTGACCTTGTATGTTATTTCTCAAGTCGCAGGAGTATCTGAGAAAGTTCCTCTCCCCCTTGCCATACCCGCCAGCACTAGGCACCAAACAGTGATAAAAGGCAGGAGTGTCCATTGGGATATGGCTCGATTCTCTAACGTGACGGTTGTGCATGCCCCTGGAAGTACTCGGGTGGATGATCACACAGAAGACAAAGCAGGTAGGGGAGACGTGGTACCAAATAATTGACCGGATCAACCAAGAGGTAACTGGCAGACATAAGTTTGCAGAAAATATATCTCCGACCTATGCATGCTAATGTCTGATGGACCAAGATTGCCGAGCTGAATACCACAGAATGGTAGAGGGGTTCGAAACAGTGTGTCGGGGTGAGAATAACCACGGCGTTCTGTGTGGATGGGGCACTCGGTACTTGCTCTAGAACTTCTACTATGCGTTGAAAAACACAAGTATTATGCTAGAAGAGCATACCAAATGAAGCAATGTAAGAACTGCAGAAGGTAACTTTCACAAGTACAGACTGGCTAGCAAAATCTAAGTCTGACCTCCAGCACCCCTCTTTACTCTCCTGCAGAGAGGCTGTGCAAGGAAATATATACACCTTGAAAGCTGTGTCGGGCTGCACGGAGAGGGAAGCCTCCCCTGATAGGCAGTTGGCGTAGCGAGGAGGTGCGGCCACTCGCTTATTCTAGAGCACGGTGTCGTGTAGACTACCTGCCTCTCAGGTGGCAAGAGGTTTCCTTGACTTGTAGACTAGATGAGTACAGAGGTAACTGAACGCACTTGTGGCATGTGTCATGGCCCACCTTGCCGTGAGGAATAACCATTATTATACCCATAAGCAATGCCATAATGAAAATTCTGTGCTACTTAGGCATAATAAAGTAATCTGTTTTTTTTTTATGTGCCCACTAGGATTTTCTTCCAAATGGAAAAATTATTGAATGGTTATTTGTATTTTGCTCAGGAATGACTTGACTTACATTTATATTTCCTTCTAATTTAATGTGCAAACATTTGTGGTTGCCCGATTCTCTCTCCCCCTCCCCCTCTCGATATTTTTCTAAACATCAAAAAGTGGTTTTTTTTTCCAGCCACGCCGGAAGAGCGCCATATGGCATGAGGTTGGGGTTGAAGACTGGTAGTGTCATCACTGCTGCACCATTCTTCTTGCAGAGTTCTGGTGGGAAACACTCACCAGAGACGGCTCGTAGATTTCTTACGGACAGTTCTGCTGTTGTGAGTCATGGCCGAGTCACCCAGGGGGCTAGGCTGTTATCCCACTCCTCTACGTTTCAATTGAAGGGTTATTATATTAATTGGAGAGGCGCTCCTCCCAGGCGATGAAGTTACGTTAAGTTATACTGTTCTGGTCGAAAAATAAGTTAAAACTATGGTTCTTGGTGGAAGACAAAGAGGTTGATGAAGTGCCCGGGAATCGCGAACCACACGGCCTGCTCTGTTGAATGCCTGCTTCAGACACTGAATGGCTGCCGGTGTTATTCCAGCCACTTGCCGTGTTAAGTCGTTGGTAGTCAGAAACGCGCGAGCGTAAAAGAAATGAAAAATAGGGTTAGGGCCTTAATTGTTTGCAATGCATGGGTGGGTAAGCTCCCTTAACTACATGTAGCCTGAACATTGTCCCTAGCGAAAACTTACATATTCTCCATAATAAACAAGTTACTTAATTATTCATGACAACACACGTTCGTGCTGTAAACGTGTTGACTGCAGCTAAAATAAACATGTACATCACTGTGGTCGGCCGTTGCTGTATGGTGGCACAGCGACCGGATGTGGAGACCAGTGAGTTTGGCCTCACCACCTCACAAAAAAAACTTCTGCCAAGTTGTCAACGCGTTTTATTTCAGGATGTGTATTCTTAATACGCAGCATATTTTTTGTTTCCCCGTCGCATCAGGCTGCAAGCCTTTGTTTTTCTTTTGCAGTGTTCTTCCAGCGCCATAGATTTTACTTTGAGTCACCTTTTTCATGCTGTTACTAGGCATGAAACGCACTGAATACTGCAGTTTGGGTAAACTCATGCCATCTAGCGGCAAACTCCGATGCTCAACCGCTGTAGCGAGCGCTCACCGCGTATCGACGGGCATTCTTCATCTCACTGGCTAGCTGTGAGCATCGGACTTAACGATGCGCAACTCCAGACTTCACTTATAACCAGGATGTAGCTTCGTGAAGTTCATCTTTCTTATTATCATGAAGTTTAGATGTGCTACAGCATAGTTTATTACAGGTAGACTATGTTAGTGTAGTTTTCGACCTCTGTTATGGGTAAGTGGTGTTCGTATTTTTTCCTGACCCAGTTTCGCAGAAACAATGGTTTTGTATTAGTTCGTGCCCGACATTTCCAGAGGTAGCAGTTTCACCTTCTCAGTCACTCAGCATCACCGATAACAGTTTGGCAGTCCCATTTGTTATCTGAGTACCAGTCCATACCAACATGGTAGTACGGGGAAGACCAATATATGTGACGGGGTACTCGTGACTCCCGTCACGTTTACCAAAAAAAAGGCCATGGCATTCTGCTTTCTCCTCCCCGCCGGCCATCTCCGCTTTATTTAATTTGATTGAAGCCATAGTTTGTGAACTTCCAATTTTACAAAACAAAAAAAAAAAAAACTATTAAAGAAAAAATTTGTTCATCATATACCTGACATACTGAATGTCTTATTTTCACTAAATGATAACATGTCCTTGCATTTAAATACGCATATATAATAAACCTTATTTCTAAGGTCATCTTGTTTTCTTTCTGCTATTATAAAAGTTCATCATATACATATTCACTTTCTTATGCCAGCAAGAGTTGTATTTTAAATAAAATAAAAAAGGTAAACACACTACTACTGGTGGAATTGTTTACTTTACACCGCACTGGATCATATATAACTATTAATCTCAAGTTATTATTTCATTAATTACTATTGGCCTTTTGTATCCAGTACACACGTTTTGTATGTTATATTCTTTTGGTAGCAGATTAACAATCAAAGTAAGGCCATACTAATGGGCACAAACATCTCCAACACTAGGCGTGCTGTATTTTCAAGGTTGAATTGGTATTTTGCCGGTTGCAAGCCTTAACAAGAAAGTGGGAAAATGAATGTGGAACAAACGGAAATGGCTCACTGTGGGACAGTATTTTTAATATCTTGTTGTCATTCTGTCGGAGACAGATGGAATCAAAAAAACCTTGCAATGTCGCAGACGTCAGAATTGGCAAATGGAAATCACAGCTCGATTTTACTCGCTCGGTAGAGACATAAAACTTAAATAAAGGTGCCATATTTAAAATAAAATAAAAAATTCCGTCTCAGATTATTTACACCTTATTTGTATTTCAAGTTCAAAATAAACAGTTAACGAGTCAGATGAGCAAAGAACAGCATCACAGTAGTTCATTTATTATTCACGCCACTCAAAACTCGCTTCGCGAGAGAAAATTACGGAGGCGGGAGGGACGTCAGTTCCCTCCTGGCACCCTAGCAACCTCTGACACTGGCAGAAAAAATTTAGTAGAAAAAAAGGTCCGAAAATTGAAGTTCTTTTTTATTTTGAAGTAGAGATCATGGGAGCTCGATGTGTCTTCTCTTACAACTTGTTGTTGACTGTTAGCGGGCGGCAAGCGCTAGGAGACTAAGGTCGCCACGCGCTTTATCCCCACTTCTCGTAGCAGTGCCAAAAACTTGACCAAATAAGGGCTGGGCATGGTATGGAATCACTTCGGAATACCATGCGAAACCCGTCGCAATTACTTCCCAGTGCCATGCCGAACTGCGCTGAAGTAAAATAATCGAACTTCTACAACATTCTTGAAAGAAAAAATGTCTACGAAAGTTGTAAAAGCTTATATCTCAGATTGCAAACGCAACCTAAACTGCAATTTTAGAAAAAGCAAAGTTACAACATTCTAACATGGCCAAAACTTCAAATACTGATAAGCAATTACAATTCCATGAAAAACAAAAGAAAACTAACCAAATGTCCTGATTAATTAATATTAACTGCATCGTTACAAACATTTGTCCTGCTTATATGCAGAAACAAACACAACTCTTCTTGCAATAACTTCTACAGCAATTAATTTTACTCTCTAATATTTATGTTACAAAGAGTTTCACTATTATCTTAATAATGGCTAAATACAATGAACTACTTCTGAATCTCGTAATCTAGTCTAACATAAGTAGGAAAATACATGTCTTCAACGAGTTGCATCCACAACTTCTGACAAACTCAGTACAGTACTTAAGACTACAGAAGAAGAATATCACAAACACTGATACAGAATATCGGTTGGTTGACGGCGACGTCACAGTCGGGCAAGTTTTGACGTGTCGGTCAGAGACACGGATTGATATCACTGGCTGACCGGGCCCCGGCCGGTGTACAGAACAGGGCGCATGACACGACAACTCGACACAAAGTCAAAAGCGGTCCGTCGAACTGGGCGGCACACAGCCATGGGTTTACCTTTGCTGAAGGTGGCTACTGACCCAGCCACTGCTGCTACAGCTGCTGGAGTGGACTGGAGATGGTGCAGCGGCTAGCGGTGAGCCCGGGGAAGGTGGTTGGTCCGGCAGCACTGGCACCAGGGATTAGCAATTCCTAGGGGAACATGCCTGTCTCGGCGGCAGTCGGTCACAATTGGGTGCAATTGCCCGGTTGTCTTGATCGGGGACTGAAAAAGGGAAAGGGAGCTCGTTCCCGGGGGGTTGTGCTGCAAAGTGCAGCTGGGGCTGGGTTGCAGCTCCCGTTGGCTTTGGAAGCCGTAGCTGCCTTCTTTTCTTGCCACTTAGTACCACTCCTCCGGGTGTACGGCATACAGGTAGGTACAAGTATCTGTCTCGTCAGGGGGAAACAGGCAACGATAGTCACTAGCTAGGTGTAGAACCAAAGCTGAAGCCGAGTTAACCCAGAGTCGTACCCGTTGACTCCAACAGGCAACACGAGGCGCGGTGGTTGGAGAGAGGGGTTTACTCTGAGTGCCAGACAAAGACGTTGAGTGTGGGTCCAAAGGTGGGCAGACCTCCAGAACCAGTCTTGCACTCCCTCCGGCGACAGTTCAGCGCGGTGGAGTGAGTGAAGGCTGGGCTGACTGACTTGCTGCCTTGTGGATTGTGTTGCTAGTGATTGTGGCTCTGCCTTACTGCGCACCAGGTGCACAATATGGGTGTCTGTCGACTGAGTGTGTTTACAACGTACGTGCGCCCGTTTAAGGGATCCCGCAATCCTACACTAAGTTTGGTAATGGGTTTGTCAAAGACGCTGTCTCCTGCTTTACCCTTGCGGGCTGACGTCTACAGAGAAAAGAATCAGTTGCCCTTAGAAACTAGTATGCAGAAGTTTGAGAGAAAACGTATTTATTCTGTGAGGAATAAACACGGTGGCCCATACTACCTCCTAACTAACCAAGAACTGACCAGAAGTAAACTACATAAACCAGGCGAAGGGGACCCGGGTCTGACCTGAACAAAGCAGATGCATCTAGGTAGGTATTACAATTGTCCCCAACTATTTCAATGCCATTGTCCAGAAGGGACATCGGGGGCCACTACCAGAATGGTGTTTGGCAGTTCAAGGGGTTCGAAGACTTCTTAGGGGGTGGCTGGTGAAGATCTGGTAGATCTTCTGGAAGGTCGCGAAGACGGTAACAGTAGAGCCCCAGCACACAAGGTTGTGGAGCGAGCTGCTGGAGCTGGAGAACAACTGATGTTCCTCGGCTGTGCAAGTTCTTATGTTCTACCTGCCCGTGGGCTCGTCTGGGGTGCAGGGGTGCGGACAGTATAGAGCTCCGCCTCTGGATGGAGCTGCGCTCTATAGAGCCATCTCTTGACTCGTGGCTGAAGTAGTCTCTTGACTCGTGGCTGAAGTAGGTTGCTCTGTAATGTGGTCTCAACTGCTGGGCCGGCTTCCTTCACAAGTCGTGGATGGAGGGTT
>NQII01000058.1:1474192-1555472 GCA_002778355.1 Clitarchus hookeri | reverse complement strand
GGGTGAACAATCTTGGCTGACATGTCCGTCGGTGCCCCGCAACAAGGGACGTACTTGTAGGCACTCATAGCAAGTTGTTTCAGGGTTCAAACCCCACCTGGGTTGACGTGAATGCACGTCCAGATGAGGCGAAGTCGTGTTTATTATAGATGTCACACGTTAATCTCTCTCCCCCCCCCCCCTCCTTCTCATTCCTTTGTGAATGAAGAGGAAGTGGAGAAGTCACCATACCATGCCTGTGGGAGAGAAAGAAAGACAGATGTTGCAGAAGAGAGGAGGGGAAACACTGGGGATGGTTGGGTCTCCCAGGACTTCTATTGGCTGACTGGTGTGAGGGGCAGAGTCGTGGTGTGGGAGGCCATGCCCTTGACTCCATCCCTCCCACTGTTGTTGGCGGGGTCGCTGCAAGATTACTCCAGTGGCCACCACCTTCACCATCCTTACAGGGTTGGTTCACATCGTATCAGCAGCACAGTGTTGGGAAAAGATGCAGATAGGAGTTACTTGCATCAATGTGTTGAATTTCTACAAAAATTAGGCCGCATGTAAATAAGTCGTGGCAGTAGTAATTTTGTATCTGTAGCTTGAAACTCAGATTTAGCATATTCTCGTAATATCCTTGTTTTCACGTTTTGTAGTAAGAAAATAACTCACATTTTACAGCAGTTATTTTAGTACTACGGAAAATTCCCATCTCTACTCAACGTGATATTCTGTTTTAGTTTATTTAAATTGTTGAGTTTAGTTTGATAAATATGTACAACACTTGAATATCATTGACTCATAATTTTTTCCTCTTGATTCTTATCTTTCAAAGCAACGAGTCACACTGACGTGGAAAATTTTGGGCTTAAAGGAATTTCTGCTGTTTCACTTGGTAGGCATCTACGTATTTAAATGATTCTGTATTACATTTTTAAAATGTGCGTTTTTTCTGGCGGCTGCAAATAGATACACTTGTTAAGATATGTTTCTTTACGACCTCTAGTAATTAACAATCAAAACCACGTCTTATCTGGCTCAGTTTTTACAATTTTTGGTTACTAACGGGCGTCGTACATGCTCTTCCAGAATATTAGCTTACAAAAGATGTGTGTATTGAAGTAATATGTCAATAACAAATTCTCCAATCTTCCGGCAAAACAACAAAGAAAATTAACTTTGCACTTAAGGAAAACTTATGTGCGTCAAGATTTAATCATTTTCCAAAGCGTGAAGGGGGGAGGGGGGGGTATCCATGTAAACACATCTGGAGGTATCATTAATTCAATATTTCACTTTAAAAATGTTGGTTTTACACCAAAGACTAAACATAAATGTCATGATAAAAAATGCATATTAAAGATAATGTTATAATTAAGGTCCCCTAAAAGTAATAAATAAAATTTCCAAATTTCATCATAAAGTACTGTTAAAAGCAGTACAAAAATTCATTTAAAAACATTAAGGCGGTAAATAAAAACATTAAAGTGGTAAATAAAAACTTTACTGTTCATCATGAATGTTTGAAAATCCAGCGCAAAAAACTATAAAACAATGGAATTGTGTCATGTAGGTAAATAAACTGTAAATAATTTGTAAAAAAAACAGGATTTTCACATTTTACGTTACTGGCTACTAAAAAATTATATATAAATTCACATTAAAAATATTATTTGATTATTATATTTAACACAGCAGTATAAAATGTAAAATATACACTACAGAAAAACAAATATCTTTTTGTACAAACAGAGTTCACAACTGAAACAAGTGTCAAATTGATAAATGCCAATATATGTAGAGACAAAAAATTAAAACTTCTAACTTAAGAACACACACAATAATTCACCACTAAGTTTTGAAAATGAGAACACCAAATCCTATCACAAGAAAAAATATATCTTGTTTAGAACAGTGTCAATTTACATGCTAGCACCAAAGTATTTGGCAAGCATTAGCTCAATGTTGTTCGGTTTTAGACCTGTCTGCAAATCAGTTAAAATGTGTCCATATGCAGAGAAAGCCCGCTCACTGTCTGCATTTGTTGTGGGAATCCACAGCATGGACACAGCTTGTGACACAAAAGTTGAATGTTGCTCACGTAGACCATGCAAAACATTGAGGACATCAGTAGTTTGCCCTTCTTTCAAAATTCCTGAAACTTGCTGCTGAAAAGCAAGATAGCCTTGCAGGAATTCTGTCTGCATGAGTGTGTTCAGCAAAGGAAAACTTCCTACAGACGCAAACAATTTTTCATCAACGATGATGTTTGTTATATTTCTGACACCAAACAATTGGTCAGTAGTTGCAAAAAATTGTTTTGCAGTGTCTTTATCCTTGCGACTGTGTATTTTGGAGTGACACTTCAAACCCACATTTCTTATGTCTCCCTTCATTGCACACTGCTTAACCTGTGTTAGCAGTTGAGTAATAGCAGCAGAGGTTTTTTCTCTAAATATGCCTCTGCTAACTAACAAAAAGGTGTTCTCTAGCTCTGATAACGAGTATAATTTGTGACATAGGATGTACTGTGAGCCCTCAAGTTGCACAATGTTCTCAATAAGTGTAGTGCAGTGATTTGTCCTACTAAAAAAAATACATAGCACTTCACAGTGTCACACTCGGTGATACTTAAGTTGCTGAAATAGTTTGTAGCACTACTCTCAGCTTCTGTTTGCGAAAGAATTCAATCAGATCTTCAAGATATTCCGCAATGTACTCAACAGAATGAAACCAGGAGTTCCACCTGGTAATCACTGGTACTGGGAAGAGGGTGGCTTTCTTTTCCCCACCAAGATACTTTTCCTTCAGGAAAGATACATGTCTGTGTTTTCTCTTACAAGCATTGAGGAATGCCTGTTTGGCATTCTGAACACATGAATTCACTCCACAAACTAGCTACAATGTTAAGTTGATGTGCCCAGCACTGAACATGAACCATGCTTTAGGAAAATATCACCCTCAAAGGGTCCACACATTTAGTCGTGTAGCGTGCAGAGTCACTAACCACAGCTACAACATTTTCATATTTAATTTCATGCTGTGCTACCACAGACAAAATTGCTCGTAAGCACTCAGTGCCATTAGCATTCTCCAGTTCTTTTATGCCACCAACAAACACACATTGACCAAGTCTGAAAGAACACGTATCAAAACAAAAAATACGCAGCACCCCATTCTGTTTGTGGTTTCATCACACATGATACAAACTTTCTTGTTTTGTAAACCCTCCTTTAATTGAGTGAAATGATCCTCTCTGATTTTTGGGACATAATTTTCCCTCAGGACCTGGGCCGTTGGAATATCTCCTGAACCTGAAATAAAAGTGAGAAATTGGGTAGGCCTACTTCTTTGTTTATTTTTAAAACTTATTAATTCCATCTAATTAACACAAGCTTGTAAGGACAATTCAGACAAATTGCTGTATTTTCTGGTGTATATTTGTAATCAATATTTTATAGCAATAAAAAAAGGAACCTACAAACTTGACATGTAGGCCTACATTGGAAACGTGATTTCAAAGAACTAAATAAAAATTGTCCGTTTATGACATTTAGAATATGTTGATTTTATAGTTACCTATGATGATCTATAATTTTTCATAAAGTGGGAAGACATCCTCTGTGCAAATATATAAACAAAAAATACAGATAGATGAAAACCCTGCATTTACATGCTTACCTGGTACATATTTTCAAAGCCAATTTTTCAAGTACTCATCGTCTGCCTTTTCAATAGGTATGTTGGCTGCGAGCAACATTTTCGTGAAGT
The DNA here is from genome assembly GCA_002778355.1 of Clitarchus hookeri. NCBI lineage: Eukaryota > Metazoa > Arthropoda > Insecta > Phasmatodea > Phasmatidae > Clitarchus > Clitarchus hookeri. Next base: position 1,551,719 of record NQII01000058.1, on the reverse strand, counting down.
CTATTATAAACTCTTGTTTATTTTGTTTCAGTGTCTGACTTCTATCAATTGGCGCTAACAATGTTCAGTTATTTGGGGTGCTATTGTTTTTTTAGGTAGAATTCTTTTGTTAATTTGTGCGAATCACCTTGTACATGTTTTTTGCACGTGTAATTGCGTTGCCATTCAACACGGCTGTCGCAGTATTTACACATCATAGTTCTGTTTCGTTCATCAAATATGAAGAAACCATCAATTTTAAAATCCCGTTCCCATTCATGGTATATCAAACAATGTCTGAGTATTAAAATACAAAACAGTAAAGTAAATACCAAATAAAAACAGTGGAAACTAGTGTTGTCAACTTAGGTGTATTATCTATACTAGGCAAAGAATTAAGAAGCACCAGGAACTATCCTTTTTTTTAATACGAAATAGTAATGTTTTCTGTGTTACACAACAGAACAATTGAACATTTTATTATTACTGTTTACAAATGTACGTCCCGCGTATAGAATTCCACAGGTGGTATCGTGACTTGAGAAAGCAAAAACACTGCAACATGTTACATGTGCATTTGTGGCGCGGTGGCAGGCGTGCGAACTACGTAAGATATCTTGCTCTTGTACAGCAGCGTAATTATTTTCTCATGTACGACATCTATGACCGGGCTCCACCATGTTTACTTTCTACGCACGCAAGATAAAGGATATTTTGTTTATGTTCATTGTGNTGTGGCGCGGTGGCAGGCGTGCGAACTACGTAAGATATCTTGCTCTTGTACAGCAGCGTAATTATTTTCTCATGTACAACATCTATGACCGGGCTCCACCATGTTTACTTTCTACGCACGCAAGATAAAGGATATTTTGTTTATGTTCATTGTGCAATTGAAAAGCTATTCATTTGTTCACAATTTTTTTACCTTCTTACAAACTAAGATAAAACATTAAAATGTACTGTTTGTAGACCAATTTCTAATCATGTTCTAGGGGTTTAAATTTTTTTTTAAATGTCAATATCTTGTAAATAAGTCGCAACCAACTTTCTGTAGCCATTTTTTTTTTGTAAAAATGTGAGTGCATGTTTGTTTTGCAATACTGTAAACAAAATTTTACTGGAAAACGTGGCTATATTTAGCGCATTAAAGTCCAATATGCCATATTTTGCGTAAAAACAAAATTTTGTGACAATTTTGCATTTGTAGTCGTTTATTCGCGATAAGTCCATGGCCCTAGTTATAATTTTTAAGTTATCAAACATACGATAGTTTCAATTTTACGACAAAATTCTCGAGAACCATGGACAGCCACAAATCAGAGGTTTATTGTATTTTTGAGGTTAATAAAAACTTTTAAAAATTATTGTCAATTTCAGCCAGCATATGTATTTACAAACAAGTAACTTGTAGATAAATTTCTTGTGTTAAATGGCAATACTGTATTGACAAGTTACAGATAATGGGAACCTTCTCAGAACTTCCTGCCCAGAACTGAATTATGAAAAGCAGTTAACATGTTAAAAATAAATTACAATTGGCATATTACCTATTAAATACATTATAATTGGCATACAGTATTATCTGTACCAAAGTACCATAAAACCTCAATAATACGCACTGCTGCAGGCTGAAATTTTTGACTTCAAATTACTTGCAAAAAAATTTTTTTGTCAGTGTGATTTTACATTTTACTTTTCCTACGAAAATGGTATCAATATGGCAGAAGTTAAAAAAAACATTAGGATGAGTGGCATTTACCCACGTACCACTTCAATGTTTTCTAAAAATAATGTTTCCTACATGGCACCGGTGATACAGCAGAACCAATATTTTACACTTTTGAAGGGGCAATACAAGAATGGTGTAACATGGGAAAGAGTGAGATGCCGTCCGCTGTCAAGTCGACAAACGTGTGTAAGCATGGCAGTCGCCGCCTGATGCCCGTATGTAAAGCAGCCATTTGCGATGCAAGACATTTTGTTACACTACAAGAATTTAACTACTGCAGCATTAAGAAGTCATAGCATTTTACACTCTCTTTGGAAAAATTCTACTTTAAATGACATAATATGCAACATTTCAAAATAACTAAACCTCCAAAGCATCTAAAACCCCATTCTTATGTTCAGTGGCCAACAACAACTTTGATTTACATAGAATTTTGAAATAACCAAGTTCAATTTAACGAGGTTTTACTGCATCGAGGTTTTACTGCATCAGTGTTTTTAACAACACTTTACAGATATTAATAAAAGTCAAACTTCATGAAAACGATACACAGTGGACATAAAAAGAAACTACGTAAGCACTTCTTTAAAAAATATATAAACAGTGAATCACCTCTCACATGATTATCAAAAACAATTTGCGTGTCTTCACATACCACATGGATGTTGCATATGTATCCAAGACAGCGCACTCATAAAACAGAATAAGTTACATTAGTAATTTCCCTTGCAGTACAAAAATACAGCAAATGCAAAGGAAATCCTGTAGTAATAAGCTAAGTGGGTGGAATATTGCTATCACAGTAACTTTTAGAAAAAATTGACAAGACGCATTTGAACTACTTGGTTCACATACTTCACATACTGTCAGTCCGCTTTCTGTACGGAGTGTGGAACGACTTGAGCTTGTTGAGCCCCGAGTGGACGGAACTGGACTTGCAGAGGCTCGACATGTTCCTCACCTGTTGGAACTGTTCCAACGTGCTGCCGTTCACCACCATCGTCTTGGCCACTGCGCTCAACGGCTGCGATGTCCTGCACTCGGGAAGGAATTCAAAAACTTGATCATATATGTGCCACTATAACTTGTTGCAATTGTAACCTATAACCTTTGACCTGAGAATGCCTTTAGATTGAATCATACTCATTAGTGAACCATGCAGCTCACAGCAGACAAGTGGACAACTCAGAGCAAGGCATTTATATTACTTTAAAAATAGATACCAGTCACTAACACAACTGTCTTCCTCTTACAAGCCGTTCCCTTACTCAGAGACCCCCCCTCTACATGGCAGTGTAATAATAGTAAAAACACTGGACTGAACTGCTGAAAGCAGGAATAAAAACCATCTTTCTCTGACATTTTATACCCGCACAAAGTTTCACACAAAGTATCTATATAGATATAGTTTTGTTATGTACGTGAAGGTTATTACAGCAGGCAAGGCAAAAACTTTGTGCGGGTATAAAATATAAAACAAACTAAATTTTTTTTTTTAAAAGCTGCTATTGAAAATACAGTAACACAATGGTCCAGTATTTTAATTATGTCCCGTGTGTAACATTTAGGTCTTCATCTTTTTTTCCCTGGAATCACAAAATGATATAGCCATGTTTTATGTTACAGTATTTGAAAATGAATATTGTACGGTCACAATTGGTCCTTTCCATCTTTATGCCATACCTGTTTATTTAATAGTAGCAGATGCATCGTGACCACACACAGAAAACAAGTGACCATTTTCACTGTAAACTACGTAATTATTAAACTTTACAGCACATTTGCTTGCACATAATGTACATATACGCGAACATATTTACAGTGTGGTGTTTGTGGGAAATCTTGTGGTTATAATATAGGCATGCTGCTAATCATTGTGTGCAATACCGAATGCCCAAAAATTGTGTAATAATTTATGGTAAATTATTATATGCAATGGTTTTTTTTATTTATGTCATTGTTTTAAGTTTAGTTAAAATCTGTAACAGAACTTTTTAACCTGCAGTATTATTCTGTGCAAGTTGAAAAGCCTACATATTTAAGGGTAGCAACAAAATCAATAGCAAAAAACATTGGTCAGGTTCTTTGAAAACCAAGCTTGAAATTATTCATCCAGGAACAAAAAAAATGTGATGTTGCAAAAACAATTTGGTATCCCACCATCAATATTGTCAACAATCCTAGCTAAATGAAATTACATTAATAAGAACACGTAAAAAAAAAGGTGATATAATTTGAACTGGTACACAGAATCACGCCCTACATGTTACAATAGGTAGTACTAAGTGTGTTAGGTTTCTAATTTTTTGTAGAAAATCACTTAAAGCAATGCACCACATCAGCATGCAATATAACATCGCGACCTTCAAAATCTGGACTCCCATACATTACCTCATTATTAGAGACCTGGAAAAAATAGCTGTTACTATCCCCAAAAATATGTTATTTTTTCTAAAAATAGCTCTTATTTTCTTGCTACAAAAATGCAGGTTATCTGCATGAGAATTGCTCAATTTTTTCATGTCCTCTTTATAAAGACATACATAATTTGAGAAATATCACATTTTTCGTAAAACCTGAAATTGGCAGTGTTATTCCTATTGAAAAGCAGTGTTTTTTTTAACAATTATTTCTTTGCAAAAATATCTAACTTCCAAAGAAAATACAGCCACGTTTTTAAGACAAAACTACTAGTTTCCTTTATCAACAGACAACATTGAAAACCAGTTCACATTTTCTTACTTAAGNGAGAAATATCACATTTTTCGTAAAACCTGAAATTGGCAGTGTTATTCCTATTGAAAAGCAGTGTTTTTTTTAACAATAACTTCCAAAGAAAATACAGCCACGTTTTTAAGACAAAACTACTAGTTTCCTTTATCAACAGACAACATTGAAAACCAGTTCACATTTTCTTACTTAAGATTTTGTATTCTGCCCAACACCCGGAACAACGGTCACAATGCACTGGCAAGGGCATACTGTTTCATGAAGAGACTAACGTAAACAATAAAAAAAAGTGCCTTGTATGAACAGAAATTTTTTTTAGAGAAATCTAACTTATATTTTTAACTATCTGAACTTTCAACAACAGATTTTTTTAGTTAGGCCCGCTAACAAAAATGTTGTTTGTTCAAAATGTGTCATTTTTTACCGCACATATTAATAGAGATTATGAATGAGAGAAATAGAGTTGGCTGGAAGAATAAAAAATTAAAATATGTGATAATTCAATTTACAAATATATTCTACATAAATAAATGCACATAAACACATTTTTGATCGCCATGCCGCTTTGTAAAAAATGAATAATTGTTGGATAAAACATGAAGATGCTATGAATGTAAACCAACTCAGTGAGCCAGTTGGCGCGAATTCCATAGATAAAGTGGTGCTTGGTAGACGTGAACACTACAGCTGTAGGGTTTCCTAGTGAGCAAATAAACTTTTGCAGGGCCGTGCACTAAAATGTTAACTCAAAGTGACGCTTCATCACAAGCGGTCATGTTATTTATGGCCGTAAACACACGTTACGGGAAGTAAAACATATTTTTATTTATGGTGATAAATCGAAGAAATCTACTGACCAACTCTGCATGCATTCATTTTCGAATATGAAAAAAAAAAACACACACAAAATACGTCGTAAGAAGCAACTATGTGGTCGTAAGAAGCAACTATGTGACATAAAACAATAATTCGCGAAAATACTACAGGATTTTGTACAATTCGTGAATTACAGCTAAAATTCTCAAAAATCATAATTTTTCATTTTTTATGTAAAAATTTGCAGTTATAATGTAATGACGCAATATTCTTAATTTTCGGGACACGTGTTTAAATTTCTTTAGTTTCTCTTAAGCTTTGCCAAGCTTCGTAATATTTTTATCAGTTTGAAGTTTAAAGCCGTGGTGGCTCATTTCCCGTGATAGTTTATCAGGCAGACGTGTGCTATTGTAGGTTATCAGGCGGACGTCTGCCGTTTTACAGTTATCAGGAGGACGGTTACAGTTTTCGTTTCGAACTTTGGAGTTTTGTTACGCGTCAGCATTAATTAGATATTTTCAGGCGACGTCAACAAGTTTTAGTTCCTCCCGTGCAGTTTTGTTGTACGAGAAGTCCGTTCATGTTGACGGCNCGAGAAGTCCGTTTATGTTGATGGCGCAGTATTAGTTCCTGCGGAGCAGTAACGATAACGTTGTGGAGAGCGTGCGTGGCTAGGCCCTTATCTCAGGAGAGGGGGGTGATAGGATACACAAAATATGCGTCTGTCTGTCGCCCTTCGAGCAGTTACTTCGGGTCAGTCGCCCTTGAGGGCAGGTAAAGCTTCACTTCAAGTCGCCCGTGAGGGCAGGTCAGTGCAGTCGTCAGAAGCATCATACAATGCTACCCTAGGACGCAACGGATGTAACGATAACCCCCACATTGGCCACTAGATTTTATTTTATTTCTCTGCCGATGTGGGAGGTTGACACATTTTATATTTATTTCGATGCAAGTTTTGAAACATTAAAAATCTGTAAACGACTGTGGCGCTGGTCTGTACTTTTATATTTATCTATGAGAGGTTCGTACTCTGCATACTGGAACTTCGTTTGTGAACTGTGTCGCTAAATGTTAAATAAACATAACAACTAACCTGGAACTTGAACTCATTTTTTAATTAATAGGCGTCATATTGTACTGAGTCTCGTGTTTCTACCTTTGAGCAAGCCGTGGCAACGTAAACATCGGCAGAGTGTAACTGCCGAACGTTACAATAGCGTTTGCTAAATTTTCAGGTCTCTACAGCAGTGATGAAAATTTCATCTTAACTTGTGCGCTAATTTACATTCTGATTTTCTGTCAAATATTCTCCAGCCGCGTGTATTCTATGGTCGTCAAGGCCTTGTAATGATTCCCGCTACCTTAACAGTAACACTTTTGTTTGGTGATTATTACATATATATGTTTGAACTGTGTACGTGAAAAAAAATTATGAAACGGGTAGGTCGTTCAAAAAAAGCTACAAAATGTGACCCACGAATTATTTACACTTAGACATTCAAAATTTTTAACACGCAAAAATTACTAGTTGCTGCAACGAAGACGGCGGAAGTTAACAGTGCGACGAATATTCCTAACCTCAACCACAAAACATGATATTAACATTAATTGCGTGTTGGTGTGCATTTTTTTTTTTTTTTTTTAGCAAAGCAACAAAACAGATCATTGTGTAACACTCATTCCGCGGATATAGGTTTTAGTTTCAAGTAAAGGTTGGAGTAAATTTTCAAAATAGCTTTATTTTAAGTAAAACAGGAAAAATCGCTTTATTTGCACTAAAATGCTAAAATTTGCGTTATTTTTCATTCTATAGCAAATTCTATTTTTTCAGGTCTCCACCCATTATAAATAATTCCCCTATAACAAGCATTCGAATATTTGGTCCCTTCAATTTTGTTATATACAAGTTTTTACATCAACATTTGTTGACGTAAAAACAAAAAATGTTATATAGCAAAATGATATAGCAAAGCCGTTGAGTTCCTGGTTAGTTAGGAGGTAGTACGGGCCACCGTGTCTGTTCCTCACGGAATAAACACATTTTCTATCAAAACTCCGAGTACTGATTCTAGGATGACTGTCTCTTTTATCCCCTGTAGACGTCAGCCCACCAGGAAAAAGCAGGAGATCGCGTCAATTACACACCCAATTGCTGAATCTAGAATAGGACTGCGGACTCCCTTAACAATCACCCAACGTCATGCGCCAATTGTTAAAACTTTCATAATAAACCATACCTACATCACTAAATCAATAATTATTTTTTTTGGTCTGTTAAAACTAATGTTTTATAACACTATTTAATTTATTTTTATGAATATTTTCAGAAGAGATAAATATGAAAATACGGAAATAACACAACTTTTCAGTATTCAAAATGCCACTTTGTCGCACGCACGCACACGTGTGTGTGCATGCACGCAAACGTGTACCTTGCAATGCTTTAATTAACAAATACAAAATTTTTATTTGTTGAAATGTAGGCTGTATTTAATGCAGTGAGATACACTAAACATCACAATAGACTCCATATCAATAAATATATGTTCTAATATGCAACTAAAATATGACTTCTTAGAAACATACACTTGCAGAAACAAAAGAGACACTTCACGAAACAGTACGATATACGATACATTCTATAACATGACCGTTCAAGTTTAAGCATATTAGTTTATTTGTAAATGTATCTATATCATATACTAATGTACTGTTTGTGTGGGCGACTTCAGTGGCTGACATTTCCAGCGCAGAAAACTGAGAAGCCATGGAATACCATGAACGAAACTGGGGACACAAAGAAAACCCACCAGCCAATGACAATGCCCACCATATTTCCTGTATGAAAAAATTTGGGACCCAACGAGAAATTGAACCCCGTTCACCTCGGTGGAAGGCACGCAGTTTGATCACTACAACCGCACTACCCTTATACATATGTAGCAAACGTGACACGTCATATAGATATAATAGCACGAATACTTTACTCTGTTACAGATCAGCAATAATATTTAAATGTTAGAAAGTTTGATTTTTCTGCCTTTCTCTGAAATCTCATTGCCAAACTGTTATAAACTTTTGTTCACTTTGCATTTCACACAGTAGATATTTTCCAGTTGACGGTAACATCACTTTTGATGGTCTTTCCTATTGTACATTTTTATTCTTTTCTAGGTTATAAAACTTTTTTTCTGTGAAGGCACTAGTTGCAAGAATAGTTATTATGAATTTACATAGCTTAACAGTAAACCACTAGTTTTTCAAATGCAGTTTAGTATTAAACTGTTTATCGAAATATCTTCCTGCAGTAGTTATCTCCACATCTTGAGTTGGTGACCCCAGGAACGTAATTTCTCCTATCTTTTCAAACGTAAAAGAAACAGTCTATATGAAAAACGCTACAAAGAGTAGATTGACTCTGTGCCTGGCCGATGGTCTTGATCCATTCCACGCAGCATATACTGTGGAACTTGCAGTTTACCTCGCAGAGAGGCAGTAATCAGATACAGGACATTGCAAAGGAAATCACGGTGTCATATACATCAAAAACAGAAGATAAAGAACATTAAAATTGATACTACCAATGGTCTGTATGTATGTTACGCAATTAAGATAGCGTTGTAACAAAATAAACACTTTTACTTATTACACACAATCAGCCTCGTACATAAATAAGCCCAAGCATGTGTATAGCAAGGGTCAGCTGCCGCGCTGGCAGCGGGCCCTGCCCGAACATTCTCGATTGGCTCACAAAGCTACCAGATACCCTTTCAACGGTAACATTGCCATAGCAACCAGGGAAGACTGCAAAGAGAAAACTTAAATTAATAGACGTAAATGTATTAAAGTGTGGCGAGACTTAACTAAACGTTTCGATGTATCTGGCAGTAGGGAAGTGCGTAGAGTAGCGTAAGAATTTACGTGCACGGGAATAAAAACTGATTGGGAATGATACCAATAGTCCCCGGCTAAGGAGCTGGGTAAGCAGTACCTAGCAACTGTGGAACACACGCCACAGGACCCTACCAATACATTGTGATATATGTAACCTGAACTACTTTTGGCGGATGGCGCTGGAACTTTACTATAAATGGGAATTTATTATATAGAAGGATTCCATTCCTTATGACAATGAGTTGCATTGTATTTGAAATTACAAGACAAAATGCATTTATTAGAATAAATTTAGAAATTTTATGTAGAGCATACATGTACATACCAGAATAACAGATTTCTCTCGTTTTCCTCAAATGACTTGACAAGTGCCACCAGAGACTGACACAGACACTCAAGTTTCTCATTGATAGTAGATAAAGTTTCTTCTTCCTTCATCCTCAACTCGAATATATTGTTTTTGGCTAAAAATAAAATCCACAAATTTATTACATACTGCTTACATCAAACAACACCATGTTCTTAGAAACTACCTACCTTCACCAAAAATAATTTACGGAGAAAATACAGCATATGATGAAATACTTTACATCAAGGTTCCTCAATTTTTGTATGCAAACTAAAAATACTAGGAAAACTTTTCCAAAGTATGTACATATTAAAATACCAATGCATGTGTAATGACGCAGTATGCTTAAATTTTCGGGACACGGGTGTAAACTTCGTTCGTGTGTATTTAGCTTTGGAAAGCTTTGTAATATTTTGTCAGGTTTCAAGTTAAAGCCACGGTGGCTAGTTTCCCGTGCTTGTTTGTCGAGCAGACGTGTGGACATCTGCTGTTTACAGGAGTCCGTTTACCGTCTAGTTTCGAAAGTTGTTGTTTTGGTTATGCGGCTGTTGCGGGTACAATAACATGTTGTGAGCGCGGGGCACAGCGATGACGCTACTGGCAGATGCCGGAGGCTATGCGCTTATCTTAGGAGAAGGGGGAGATAGGCCTGCCTAATATATACTGGTGGTGCCTATCGCCTGAAGAGAAAGTCGCCAACCGTCGAAGAAGACGCGTCGGGCGTGAGAAGACGCACCAGCTCGAAAGGGCGTGGGTCGTTAGGGTGCCAGGAGGGAACGAACATCCCTCCTGCCTCAGTAACTTAGTCGTGCGATGTAAGTTTGAGACAATAATAAACCGTAAACTACTGTGGCGCTGTTGTCTGCACTCGTCTAACTGATTGTGAAAGTTCGTACTCTGGAAAGTCAACTGTGCACTGTGAAACTTCAATGAGAAATAAAGTATAAAGCAAACTAATCTGGAACTTCTTCTTTTTAATTAATCGGCGTCACCTGGTACTGAGTCTCGTATTCTACCGATGAGTAAGCCGTGGCAACGTAAACGTTCCGCTAGGGTAATACTTCCGCAACGTTACAAGATGACGCCCAACTGTGCGGCTGCATTATCTTAAATACAGTAGTAAATAAGACGGAACATTACAATATAGCGGCACAACTAAGGGGCTCGATATTAGAAATACGGAGGTAACGAGTGCGCGGCCCGGAACCTTACACATGTTATACTAATGTGATGATAATTGCAAACAGTTATCATTAGTGTACACTTAATCTTAGAAACTATTGAATTGTGACAAACTTCTGGTTTCAATTAATTAAATTACAGATGACACAATACAACTTTTTCTCTTTTCCAATCCCAATACCATGCTCAGTTCTAAATTCGAAAAATTGTGATTTCTTTATTGTTTAAAATATTACATTTGTTTTAAAAGAACTAAATCTTTCATAAAAGGAAATATAAAAGTAATCATTAAAAGACATTTGTTGTGGGGCAGGTCACTAACAACACAAGTACTATACAGCTCGATGTACCGCCAAGCCTATGGAGCGCCGTCGCTCACTTTGCCTCTATACCGGACCATTCTACGAGCTGAGGAAACCCCTTGCTGCCAGAGGCAGGCAATCTGAATGATACCACACTCAAGTTCGCTCTTCGGAGGGAGAGTTTTTATGCTGTAGGTCGGACTCCAGCTTGAGTTCTAGCTAGCTAGTGTGTCTACTCGCCAAAGCTTGCCTTCAGTTTGTTTTGCTCTTCCAGAATATTCAACTTATGTTTCTCGATGCACGGTAGAAGCTCTTGTTGCGGAGCCTTCTAGAACGAGTATCGAGTGTTGGTGGTTAGTGCCACATCCGTGCCAGATGTAGTGTTTCCTGGGGTCGCTCGCACCCTGAGACTTTGGTTCGAACCTCCCTACCATCCTGCAAAATTCAACTTGGCAAAGTTGGTCCCTCACCCATTAGACGTTAGCAGGCACAGGTCACAGAGATGTATGTTCTTTTGTGGCCTGGGCAAGTCTTTCACGTATATGCATTAAAACAACCGAATGTATAAATTATTTTAGTATTCATATATGTTTACCTAACACTTTTAATTCAACAGTAAGACATGGAATTACTTTCTCTCCGCCTTTGCCAATTTCACTGAGCACGTAACAGGCACTATAGTATACCCATTAAAATATACGCAGGTAGGGGGCTTTAATATTATACTACTCAAGTGCTTGGACAGCTCTCACTGCAGATTAAACATAATGTTTCAATATCCAATTCTGTAACAAAATGGTCTATAAGCCTAGGTCACTGTACACACAACACTCAATGTCCACTGTCCTCGGAACACAACGAAAATACAGCGAACTCTTGATTATAAGACCTTTCATTGTTCCCGAAAAAAGGGTTGTTATTTCGAGAAGGTCGCTATTCCAGGAGTCGTAGAAATGAGAGTTGACTAACAAAATACAACTGCTAACTACTGCTAGAATGTGCAATAACTCCAATTGAAAATGTTACCACCATCTGTGAACCCACGACAATTTGTTCAGAATCAGTGCATTCAGTACTAACTAGTAATACCACGAGTGAAAGCTCAACTATTTCATCTTCACCGTGTCGTGTATAGACTGTGATGACCGGTCTAGAACTATGAGGCTTCGAAACACTGGGAACCTGGACGACAAGGTGAAGCAATGTCATACTTTGCACACCCACGATCTACACTAACACAAACCGCTAAAACCCCCCACCCCGCTTCTCATACTCCATAACCCAAGTATCAGACATTTCTGGAAATAAATTTTGAAGTTATGTTAAAACTACATTAGAATGTGAACTTGGCAGAATAATGCACAGCTCTTACGTAACAAAGCCAACTTCATGGCACACTGTTGTTTTCCCTTGTGAGCTGCCCTGAAAGCCAACAAGTTGGCCAGTCTGATGGCCGCTGCTTCAGGAGGCAACAGCAGTATCCCGCCGTACAAAGCTATCACGCTGCTGTCGAGGCGTTTCACAGGGTTACGAGTCCTTAACGTCACTGGGCACAGAAGTCGTGATGCTGGTCGTTTGCTGAAAAAACACAACACGTAATTCTTACTTACAACACTCAAGAATAAGTATTGTTGCTAGGGATGGGCCGGTACTTACAGTTTTTGACCTAGGAATTTAAACAAATTTAGTTCCACAAACTTATGTTTCACATCTCACATCTTTATCACCACCATTCCTAACCTCACATCAAGGACAAGCGTAGCAGACAGAATAGTCATTCATGGCTTTGTTGTACACTAACATAAATTTAATGACAGCAAATATGCCTAATTATAAACTGAACATACAATCATATTTTTAATATATTTCATACATCATGTAATTCACTGCCACCATTCCTAGAACAATTCACTTACAGGATTTACTGATTTTCGCTTCATGAGTTTGATTCTAAAGATTATGTGTACAGTTCCATGATGAAAACACATTATATATGTGAATTCACATTAAAGTCTCAAATTTTACCAAAGAAATTTAACATATACTATCTAAACTGTCCTTCCCTCCCATCAAGGTACTCATGATTAAACCACGCTTGCCTGCCATTACTCAAGTTATGTGCCAGAGTCGCCCAGCCCAGAGACCGCCCTTTGTGAAGCCGCATAGTAATTAAAATACTAGAAAGAACTGCTGAAAGAAGAAATAAAGACTATCCATCTTTGACACAGCTGTGAACAAATACATTAATTACAACCCCATACAGTTTTTATCCCGTATGTGATGTGAGAACACGTAAGGAAAAAACCCTGTGCTGTAATACAAATAAAACATTGTAACTTGGTATTATTTGACAATTCAATACTAGGAAACTAATATTCTTAGCTTCGATAGCTAACCACAAAGGTGCCGACAAACATCTTTCACAGATAAGAAAAATGGGAAGCTAAAAAATTTGCATGACATGGCAAGAGGGGAAAGGGAAATTAGCATTATTTTCCTCCATTTAATAAGAGGCGGAGTAAATCTACGTTTAGAGTCGCGGAGAGCCCCAAAACAACACAAACAATCAGCATGGAAACCGGGCTGCGAATCAGTCTAAGATGCAGCACCAGACACATTTCATTTACAGTTTGCTAGAAAAGACATCATTCACTCACGAAATAAAGTTTTAAAATGTACGCATGTTCCGATTAAAATTATTCCTCACAACTGCACACATTGCCATCACAAATAGCATAAAAATGAGCACATCTGTTTGAAGAAACATTTTGTTTACACTTAGCCGTACAGTTTGCCTATTCCTGTCAGCTTTCCTTTGCCTCAGCTGACAGTTGCAAATGCCATCATCATGTGCATGTAAACAGGAAGCTGAACCACTCTTTCTCCGATTCTGCCATCCTCTTGGATCACACTAAGAACGCAGATTCAAAGAAACAGTGGCTAACTTTTCCTTCTACAAACACAAGACAGGCTCGGATGCCACCCTGCCGTGAAGGAAGCATCGTCAACTTGACAGAAGGGAATTGGAGACTGTGGAGGAAGACAGAATGTGGGAACATAGAAAACATCAACAACAGATTTTTTGTATCTGGAAAAATCTTGTAGCTTTGCCTCTCCTTTAAGATGCATTGTATCTAATTGTGTTAAATAGGGCTTTGACAGTAAATTGACTACAATTTTTTACATTAAGAATAAGATCTAAGCAAAAGCCCATGTGTATCATTTTCTTTATTTGGTCTCTTGAAAAACAATTTGTAGGAAGTCTGTAACGCTGCATTTATCCAGGTGTTATATTTACCTTTTGTTTTGCGGTTTTGCAGGTATTATATTTATATATGGTTGCAGATTATAAGGTTGTGTTGATAATTACAACTAATTTAATATAATTTCCAAATTAGGCTTTATCTGATTTAAAGGAAATGCAGTGTAAATTTTGGATGTATTACTCATTACAATAGTTGGCATAGAGACCATTTGTAGGTTATATTTAAATTGTTATTAGAGAGTATAACGTATTGTTCATTTATTCCCTAGTGTAGTAAGCATTGCATGTTGTAAATCACGTGAATGAAAGGAAAGTATCCTGGTTGACTCTCGTCTCGCCATTGCTGGTTGGAGGAGAAATGTGGCACAGTCAGACGACAGCCAATCAGAGAGCAGGTAAGAACAGAAATTACGATGAAGTTCTAAGTTGAACGTTTTTCTTTAACAAAACTAATACAACCACAATCAAGAATGGATGCGTGATTGAGACACACAAGTTTTAATGGATTAAGTAGTAAAAAGTTTAACGTGTGTGGGTAGCACCTGTGGCATTACTACTATAATAACTCTGGACTAAACATTATCTTCTATTTTATTATTTCCGCCCACGTACGTAGTCATAAGGGTGTAGACAAATACGTGTTTGCCTACTTTGTAAAATTTCTAAGCAAACAGTTAATCTATATACAATTGCTGCAATTTTTTTTTTTAAATTTCAACCTTAATAAAGTAAATAGTGATTTTTTTTTTAACTTGTTGGAGAAGAACGAGTTAATAAAAAGGGAGAACAGAATTTCGGCCTTCTATTTCTATTGAAATGTTACATGTCTACCATATTTACCGGAATGTAGAATTACCTTGAAAATAAAATAACACACTCATTTTTACTTTTGTCTACACAAAAAAAGTAATTCTTTACAAATTATATGGTTACATACTTTGAATTATTTAAAGTTGGCACTTAAAGGCTTGACATAGTCAAATTCTTTGCAGTTAATAATACACAAAAAAATAAACAACAAACCTCAAACGTGTTAAAAACCTTTGGATGTCGCAATTTATTTGTCCCTCTCTACATTATTCTCTAATTACAAAGCACATTTTGTTAATGTTTTACAATTTACATATTTTAGGTGGTTTGAATTGTACAGTTCGTATTGTATCTAATGTATCAAATATGACCATAATTAAGAACTGGAGTAAATCATCGTCTTGCAACAAATGAGTTGACAGCGTATTTTCAAAAGCAGTTTCACTTCTCAATATGTCTTGCAGGGTTTATTAATTTTACAAAACCCATCACACACGACCCATGCATTTAAAGTAAGCCTGCGCTGAAATTCAAACCTGTGTAGATTGATTCCATCGAGTGCTCGAAGTGGGAATGCTGCGAAAAGATCCAGCTCCCTGGTCCACAAAGCAGACATCTCCTCTGCCAGCCTGCTCAGAACAGCAAAGTCGAAGCCCGCGGAGGAATACTGCGACAGCTCCAAGGAGCCGCTGCAGACGGACCACCTGACGTCAAGGAGCAGGCTTGAGCAGTGCCACAGCACAGCGTTCAGGTGCTTCTGGACTTTTACCTGGAAAATACAAAACTTATTTTTTCAGCTTACAGTCACTCGGGGTGGGTAGCACGGTACAAGCTAGGGCAACTTAATGTCGTTGTCTGCCTTGGTAACTTTCAAGTGTTAGGACATAGGTTTTTCAACGTTGCATAGTTCATAAATACATAAATATTTCTACCATAAAGTACACATTAAGATAGGGGGGCTGTAAAGCCTATAAATTAAGTGGTGCATCGCTCTCGTGCCTGGCTGGGTGTGATTCAGACACACCACAGGCAAGCCTATGATATCACCAGAGATGCCATGGTGCTAAGGTTCCTTTGTACGCTTAGTGGAATGGAGAGATTTGGGCAGCTCTGAACATCAATCAAGGTCTTGGGAGCAGATGAGGCGAGTATGGAGCAGCGCAAGAATGAAGGAAAGGCAGCATCGTCCGGCACAATTACCACACGCAAAAATCCGGGAGCAACCTGCCGGGAATCAAACCCAGTCCGCCCAGGTGGGAGGTGAATAGTCTAGCCACTACACCATCGCCGCGGCCCCCTTGTAGGCTCAATGCATAGGACTGGATGCATGTGTGGAACGAATGCAGATGCATCCCATGACCGGCTAGCCAATCACGTCACACAGTAACCTAGACACCACCCCCGACCACAGCGTATCCTTGTTGGGGCAATGGTAGGGATAATTACCCCATCAATTGCAAAAATACGTAAGGACAGTAGACCTTACCAACATGCATGTAACCTTCAGAAACCTCTCACTTTGGGGGAATGTATGTGGTTGGTATCACTGCCGTAAAACATTGCCCACTCACACACACAGTTGTATAAAATGAATGTTTATGTGTGTATGTCTGGGCATGATGAAGCTTAATTGTGTAAGTAATTTGATTTTCTGGTTAAAAACTAATATGTAATCTTGAACTCCTTTGTGCAGCAATTAATAAAATTTATCTCGCCTGTAATGTGGAATAGAATGCTGGTATCAAGAGTTTGCAGACTTTAGCTTCACAATGCTGATGCCAGTTGGCAACGTGGTGATGGTGCACTGGCTTAGTATCCCTCTAGAGACTAGGGAATCCGAGTCTTCTTAACGAGGAGGTATTTAAGGTCCGTATGGGCCAATGCATTTGAACCTTGGCGCTGGCTCACCTGAGCGCGTAACTTGGGCACTGTGTATTATGTTATTCCTTTTCTGGCCTGCCTAATGATGATGCTGTGGAATAGTTGTGGGTACAGCTATGCACAGTCAGAAATGTTACATCATTTTTAAGAGAAAAAACAAATAATGGGTAAAGAATTACTATTTTAGTGGATTCAGTGGGTGTCCTATAGGCACAGGTATGAGTGTGGATGCAAGTAAAGTAATGTGGCAGCGCGGGGGAGGACAGGTTCTGGCATGTTCCATCCAGAAAGGAATTGACTCTTCCTGGGGCTGTTGCTTTAGGATTGACCCCTGCTGGAATTCCATCAATCAATTGGTGCCGCAAGATACACCTCACGATTGACTGTGCTCAGGCCTATAGCGACTTGTGGAGCAAGTTCCTCGTCCTCCTCGGGTGAAGTTGAGTGAGCAGCGTGACCAGCTACAGGCCTCAGCTTCTCCTCTGGACTCGCAGTATTCCCCACACAAAGCCTTAATGGCTCTCAGTAAGCAGCACAACCAGCTTGTAGCCTGAGACGTAGTGACCTAATGTGTTTGTTCTCCTCTATCCCCAGGAGCCTTTGGAGAAAGGTTTCCTCTCCTCTTGCCAAAGTGGCACTAGACACCACACATTGACAAGAGGCTGCAGAGCCTTTCAGTGGGGACGTGATTCCATTCTCTATCGCAATAGTTGTGTGCACCTGGAAGTACTTATGTGGGGAAAGCATAAAACAAAAGAAAATTATCAGACCACAAAAAGGTAATTGGTTGATATATGTTTAATTCCGTCATTAGGATTGTACAAAACAAGTATCTCTGACCTGTGATTGCTAACGTCTGATGGACGAGGGACCAATTTTGCCAAGCTGCTTACAGCAGGGCTGTGACGAGGTTCTAACAGTCTTGGGGTGAGAGACCCCAGCACACGTTATGTATGGCGTGGACGAGGCACTCAGGCCGACACACTGTAACGTTAGAGAAGACTCAGCAACAAGAGCTTCTACCATGCGTTGGAAAACACAAGCTAATATACTACTGAAAGGGAAAAGACTTATCCAGGCAAGTACTGCAAAACGCAAACATTTGCATGTAGAGTGGCGAGATAGCAAGGGTTAAGGCTGGAGTTCTAGTCTCTGGCTCTCGGCTACCAGCGCCGAGGCTGGCAACTGCTAAATGCTGCGTTTGGAGGGCGTGCAAGGAAATAAATACTCTCAAGAGCTGTGGCGAGCAAGGGGCAAAAGGAGCGGGCCGCATGAAGGGGGAAACCTCCCCTGATGCGCGACCAGCGTGCACGTACGGTGCCTGCCGGCCAGGGCGAGGTAAGCAAGGGGGTGGGACAACCCAATCGTCTGGAGTGTGGCATCATGAAGATTACCGGCCTCTCAGGAGGCAAGGGCTTCCTTGGCTTGTAGAATGGCGTGGTACGGAGGCAATATGAGCGATGGTGCTTGGCGCTACGGTGTACTGGGTGGGAGGCGGAGCACCAGAGGCTGAGGCTTGCGAATGTAACAGACAGTGCTCGTGGCGCGTCAATGTGTGCACTCGTATTCACTCTTCAAACCAGTTGTCATGTCCCAATCCCATATAAAATATGGGGTATCATTTTATTTCACATTTTTAATAAGACAAAATGATAAACTTTTCACCTGCAACAGTTTGCAGATACCTACATGAAGTAATAAATTACTAATGAACAGTAACTCAACATTTTCATGCAGCAAATCCTTCCTCTGTTTTATAAGGTTTTCCATATCTGCAATCATCACACTGCAGCCATCCATACTGCACTCGCTCAGGAGCGAGAGGTATTGTTTTCTGACGGAGGTCAGCTGATCATCGCGGATACTCAGCTCTACAAAGTCTTCCACAGTCCCGACCAACAACTCAGAGTCTCCTGGATGCTGCACCAGTAGCCAGTTCTGCAACAAAAAATATGTAGCTAGGGATACGTGCTTTTTGCAAGGCGTGAAATAGCAACATTGTTTTTAGATATTTGAAATCTCGAAATATGCAAATGTTTCACGTACGACTGATATGTGAAGCAGTAAAAATGTAGTAATTTTGAGCAATCAATTGCAATAGTTTGAGCTGAACCAATATATAGAATGTTTGATTGGATAACAAATTGTTTATCAGAATGAAATTTAAGAAAATTAAATGAGACGTAAAAATTTTAAATGGTGTTTGTTTAGGTCATTGTAAAACATGGTGATTTAAAACGGTATAAGTTACAAAGGGAGAATTTTCCATTCTTTAAAGCAAAAACATTGCAGCATGCAAGTATTACAATATAAAATACGAAGATTATATATTTACCTTAAACATA
This sequence comes from Clitarchus hookeri, assembly GCA_002778355.1. Taxonomy (NCBI): domain Eukaryota; kingdom Metazoa; phylum Arthropoda; class Insecta; order Phasmatodea; family Phasmatidae; genus Clitarchus; species Clitarchus hookeri. The sequence goes on along the minus strand of NQII01000058.1, from coordinate 1,532,437 downwards.
CAAATGCCAACAGTTACAGCACGACACAAACAAGAAAATGGCCCAGCGCAAAAAAAGTTTCACAAACCTCAATAACATTGGTGGAGAAAACCGAACTCTTCAATGTTTAATTAGATGAGAAAATTACCCAGCAATATTCAACAAGGCATCGATAGTTTGCACGCTATCTTCTAAAGACAACTGCTCATCGCAGCGCCACAGTTGGTAATGATCACGTTACGGTACGGAGCAAACGCTAACCAGGTTACCGTTTACAAATGATACTTCTGAACTGACTCAGATTCATCTGAACGCCATAGAATTCTCTGAAAATCTCGGTGCCCAGCATGAATTAATACTTGTACTTGTCTTTACATTTGCTGAATGTCAGCAGTGAATACAGTATGATGCAGATGGAACCACAAAATCAAATCACTTATCTCACACTGCAATTTTTCGCCTGGCACCAACACATCATTCAGCGAGGCACCTGATGAAGTTTTGGCTGATGCGTCAAATACAACCGTAAGTTTGGTGGTTGTACTATCAGGCTTCACGGCACAGTGGTGGGGAATGTACACAGCTGAGGAACAATCTGTTGCGTCCTCAGGTACCTTTTCCATGTGGACAGTAGTGATATAATCTGCCATAAATTCTGCATACATCAGCTTGAGCTCAGGGTTCCGATGAAAGCTTTGCTCCAGACCATGTAGTAGAGTTAGAGCTCGAGGTCTAGAACTTCATAGCTCTGGCTTTGCTGACCTGAATGGAAGACCCACCTTGTACCTGTCATCTGCAGTTTGCTGATGGAGTTTACTCAAATATTGTTTCACATTGTTTCTCGTCTGGGGTAAGACATGGTTAGTTCCTAACTCCCAAAACATTTTCATGGTTTCGTCAAGTGATGTAGTAGCATGAAGACTTGTGACGAGGGTTCCACAGTTTTACAATCCACCCTTCCCATTACAACAAATACGTCAACCAACACTTGTTATATGTCCACGTCTTGATGCACATAATTATTGGCACAGACTGTAGTTCGCATTATTCACGAACCGCTGCATCCACTCGGAAGACAAACATGTGCCGACTTTCACACATTTGCTGTTCCAGCTGCTCACTTTCTCAAACACAAAAACCTTTTTGAATCTCGCACAAATTCGAAGCAACGCGAGTAGTGTGCGTTTTAATAACATGAATCGCGTACGAAGCGCACTGACACGAAATCACTTATCGCAAACCAAAGACTGAACATTGAACGAAACTACTGTAATTTCGGTGGTCATCTGGCACCCAGACGACCAAATGTTTAGCTGGATGGAAAAATTACCCAGCAGTATCCGACAAGGTTTGTGGCGGCTGCACGTCCGTCGATAGTTTGCATGCCATCTTTAAACGACAACCGCCAATTGCAGCGCCACAGTCGGTAATGTACAGGTTACAGCACTGAACCTGGGAAATACAAAAACTTTGAACTTAAACTTGGTACATGTTAAACACAACACACTAAGGACGAATAGGTTATTTCAACAAAACTGGTTTTTATAAAAATTAAGTAACGTAAAAATATAATTTTATAAGTAACAGGGTCAAGTTTTTGCAGTTAGATTGTTGGGCTAATGCAAAATGTGACATTCTATCAAAAAATTTTACATCTATCTATTGCACAATAGTTTTTTTATGGTTGAATTTTTTTTCAATAGTTTTCTATTCTGCGAGGGAATTGTACTGGTGATGCATGCCATTGCTGAACTGTCCCTTTTATATGCATCCATATTTACTGTACACATGAATAGGTAAGTATTGTTTTCATTACATTGGCAAATTAAAACATATTTACATAAAATGAAGCACATCAGTTTAATATTTTGGCAAAGGAAAACTAATTGTACCAGAGGCAAAGCGTCCATGGAAGCAATGGAAGCATTGTTTCCCCTTTAATTTCAGTCTGTTTAATAATACTTACTCTGGAAAGTTCACCGCATAATATCTTTAGTTTTTCATTGAACAGAAGTAGGGTGGTTCATCATAGAACGCTAGGTAATTTCTGACGGCTGTGCGGTATACGGCGGTTCGTGTCTCGTGATGTTCTTTTCTTGGAAGCAATTCCCTTGTATGCTTCTAGTGACTGTTCAAGGCTAGCGTGGCAATGGAACCCATGGTGTCAGCTGTCTCGGGCCGTGAAGGCAACCGAGGGACTTGAGTACGGCACAATGTTAGCAGAGTGGCGACCGAACTTGGGCAAGCGATCTAAATATCTACCACCTTTTGTCTGGTTTGTAAACAACCAACAATGTTGATTTTCGCACGCATATGGGAATACTTTGTATATTAAGATTAGTGTTTATTACGGCATATCTGATTAACTGTTTGTGTGATAGTATTGTGATATTATTCCTTCTTTTCTGAAATGTAGTTTTTGAGATAACATTAAACTTATTGAAAAGAACCTATAATGTAACTAAATGTGCGAGTGGATATTTACGGGAACGTGTGAGATGGTAACATNTTGGAAGCAATTCCCTTGTATGCTTCTAGTGACTGTTCAAGGCTAGCGTGGCAATGGAACCCATGGTGTCAGCTGTCGCGGGCCGTGAAGGCAACCGAGGGACTTGAGTACGGCACAATGTTAGCAGAGTGGCGACCGAACTTGGGCAAGCGATCTAAATATCTACCACCTTTTGTCTGGTTTGTAAACAACCAACAATGTTGATTTTCGCACGCATATGGGAATACTTTGTATATTAAGATTAGTGTTTATTACGGCATATCTGATTAACTGTTTGTGTGATAGTATTGTGATATTATTCCTTCTTTTCTGAAATGTAGTTTTTGAGATAACATTAAACTTATTGAAAAGAACCTATAATGTAACTAAATGTGCGAGTGGATATTTACGGGAACGTGTGAGATGGTAACATGCATCTACTTGTAGATGCAGGTTAAGAAATGCCTTGGTTTTTTAAAATTGGAACATACTTAAGGTACATGAAGTGTGTGCTTGGCCGTATATTATCACAGAAATTTTAGATCGTTATCGTTTTCGTGTGTCCGCGTGAATTAAGTATGTAAAATAATTACTACTTATAATGTACGTTAAATTCTTGAGGTCAAAGCATAGAAACAAAAGGTGAATTCTCAGAATCATGACATAGTAGAAATTATTATTTTGAATTTCATAAGCACATTTGGAAAACTCACGCAGTTTTGTTCAGTATTGCACTCACGAGTAGCAACTAGAACTCCACAAAACAGTTTGTTTTGGAAATTACGCAATTGACTACGTCGTATTAGAAAAAAAAATTCAGAAAATGTGGCTATGTCAGTTTTTATTAAGTGACAGATTTTTACTCTTCATTTTAAATATCACTCAAGTTATAAACGTGTTTAAATGGGTGAGTTGAAAAATTGAGAATAATTAGTCAATCTCACACTTTTGACTTATTCTTAACAAAAGCATTACACTATCTGGTCTTATTTTCACCATTTTAGTTCTGTTACAAGCATATCAGCAGAATGATACTTTAATTTCCAATTAAAACTTATTTGCAAAACTTACAAGGCAAAGTACTGAAAATCAATTTCTTAGTTAGTGCAAATACAGGATAAATTTCATGATGATGTAATTAGAATATGTCTGAAGTATAAGTAAATACTCTGCAAATGACAACACTGTTAAAACACTTCAAAACTGACAATCGTGCAACTACATATTTTCACAGAAAACAGGTGTGTGTATACGTGGCTAATGTCACATATAAGTACAACAGAATTACAAAACACAATTTAAAAGTTTTTTACTAAACATTAAAACCATAATCTTTGTCTTCCACTAACACTTCCCATTTTTTAAAATAACTTTTTTTTGAAGACAATTTTACCTTTTGGTATTTTCAGCTAATATAGTACCTGATTAATCTTGATAAGGCAGAAAAATAAAGTAAATTACTTGAGCAGTTTATGGACATGCAACGAAAACATAGCTAGTGAATTACAACCCACCAAGTTCTCACAATTCAGATAATCATCACACCTCTTATTAATCTGAGTAATTTCAATAATGTAAACTGAATGAGAAAACTGCGTTATACTCGCGTCAAAAAAACAGCTGCATTCACAGGAACGAAACATGGCGGGTAAGTTTGACAATGTGAAACATGCAAGCGATTCACGTTTCATGATCGGCTCCGCAAGTGATTGTACCTGCAGAACTACATCAGATCATCCCAGTGTGCATGCTTTCCAGTCCGACTCATGCTGTGGTCAGTAGCATCCCATCAAGCAGTTGGGCACATTCGAGAACTGTTGAATCGTAGTGCTGCGGGAAGCAGGACCTTTCTCCTCCAATAGATAACATACAGTCAAGTACAGGACCAATTATTTCAGCTAGAGCACATCACAATGTTATGACCAACATTTTAGTTTGATGTCAAAACAGGGAGATAAAATAAAATTGACGTGCCACGAGCACTGTTGGATACATATCCAGGCTTCAGCCTCTGGTGCTCCTCCTAGTGTACCGTAGTGCCGGACGCTGCCGCTCATTTCGCCTCTGTCATGTTCCTATTCACAAGCGAGACAACTCCTTGCCACCTGAGAGGCCGGCAATCCGCACGACACCGCGCTCCAGTCTGAGTGGGTGGACCCACCTCCTCGCTTGCCTTGCCCTGGCCGGCAAACACCGAACGCGCATGCTCGCCACGCATCAGGAGGTGAGACTTTCCCCTCCATGAGGCCTGCTCCAGCCACATCTCTCGAGGGTATTTACTCCTATGCATGCCCTCCAGACAGGGCAGTTCTGACCAGAGCATTCTCCCGCTATCTCGCCACGCTTGTCTTCAGCAGTAGCAGTTAGACTTAGCGCATAACGTTACTATTGTCAGAACCTGTGTTTTTCAACACACTAGACAGAAGCTCTTGTCGCGGAGCTTTCCTCTTTGATACGTGTTGGCCACATACCTCGTCCGTGCCAGGCGTAGTTCTACCGGGGTCTCTCTCACCCTGAACTTTGATCAATATCTCGGCCGCACTGTCAAAACAGTTTGGCAAACTTGGTCCCTTGTCTATCGGATGTTAGCGAGCACAGGTCGGAGATATTTGTCTTGTAAATTCTTACTGACTGAATAAAACATGTATCTACCAGTTAACCTCTTTTTGGACCGATCATTCTCTTGAGCTTTCACCTCCCTTACCCACTTTGCCTTCTGTGTGCATATCCACTTATCTACTTCTCAGTGCATACACAATCGCTGCGATAGAGTTTTGCATCAAAGACCTCACTGAAGGGCGCTCACCTGTTGAGGCATGAAGAGAACAAACACGTTCAGACATTACGACTCTCAGACTACAAGCTGGACACGCCGCTTAATGAGCCGTAGGGTCCTTACGTGGGGAACGCTGTGAACCCAGAGGGGCAGTTGAGGTCTATAGCTGGTGAAACCACTCACTCAACTTCTCACCCAGGGGAATCAGGCGGGCCCTCTCCCCAAGTCGATATAGACCCGAGCACCGTCCCTCGTGAAGCGCACACTCCAGTGCGGTGAAACAAGGCACCGGCCGCAGGAAGAGGAGATCCCTTCCTTGGCGAAACACGCCAGAACTTGTCCTCTCCCACGCTGCTACGTAATATTAAACCACCTTTATGATTGTGCCTACGCCTCCAGGACACCCACTGAATCCTCAAAATTATAATATATATTTTTCTTTTGGTTTTTATCATCTGAACATAATGTAACATCACTGAGTGCATAGCTGTGTACTCGCAGCTAATCCTAAATGCCCAATCACCGGATGGGCCATAAAAGGGATACCATAACCCTCAGTGCCCAGTTATGCGGGTAAGCTGCCCCCCCAGTCACAACCACGTCTGCCCATACAGCCCCTTAAAATACTCGTTAAGGTGACAGTTTCCTTGGTCTTTTGAGGGATACTGGGTCTGTACACCTCCTTTCATTTTTCCACGTTGAGTGTATTAGGTGTCAAAATGGCCCATATTATTTTTAAATAATTTACTTGTGGAAACACACAACGAATCACGCAGTACTGAAAGCCAGCCAACCTTCAGTAGCTTCACAGATGCACTCTTCACCAAACCAATGGAGTCTGCTGCAGAGATGTTGCTCCTCTCCATGCCAGCAACATTCTCCATCAGCTCCACAAACTGCGATTGTAGATTTTGCAATATTACCAGCCCGCAACTGCTATCTGGCATTCTGAAACAAATTTCAAAGTTACTGCACGAGTAGCATTAATAAAACTGCATATTATAATTAACACCACCATGGTATTGCACCTTTTTATTTAATTATCAGTGCACACTTTGTGAAAATCTTTTGCTGTACTGTGTAGTGTGTGGAGTTACGTGTGCTTGTGATGCTTAGCATAATTCCTACTATGCCGCTTACTTTCTCTTTGCTCGTGGCATCTAGCTGGAATGTAATCGCTGATACTTTATATCAAAACCAGGTAGGTAATAAATGTGATACTTTTGACACATTAGCAGATTTCATTAAAGAATTCTAAATTACACGAGGACACATTTATCCTTTTGTATGTAGACATAGACAAAACCCAAAATTTTAACACTTTGTATGAAATAAAACACTCACCCCCAAAACATAAAATTACTCTTTAGAATAAAATATTAAAACTACATTCAAATACTACACAAAAGATAAGCCATTCATTTGGTGTGTAAAAACTGTAATTTTATTGCAGAAATTGTAAATCAGCTCTCAAAATTAGCAATCAAAATTGATAATTTAAGTGAGAAATTAAAATTAAACTGGCTCATAGTAAACTCAGAAATTAATCTTGTTATAATATTCATGGTTTTGCACGGCTACAGATTAAAATATCTTATCTGCTGGCTTCTGGTTAATGTCCGACCAAATAGTTACGCCCTTCATTCAATTTCCAAAAATAATTTTAAAATCCAAAAATCGCTCTTTTGAAATTCAAGTTAATTTCATAATCAAAACTGTTCAAAATGATTGCAGTACCATACCTGATGTAAGCCATACTTATTCAGCACTGGTGGAGATGGCAGCTCACGTACTTTGTAGCACTTCAAAATCTACGTGCAATGAATTTAGGGCCTCTTCTTTAACACGCCCTGCATATTTAAACAAACTAAGACGCCTCTCGTACACCTTTCCTAACATTATGATGGGTGGTATGCGCAAAATTAAAAGAATTCTTGCAGCACAAAAGTTACGATGTACCCCTGGCCGTAGCGTCCAGGGAGTGTGTCAATCAAAAGGGGTTCACACGATGATGCTCATTAAAATGGGAAATTCCAAGATATTAGTCACTTCCTGAGACGTGCCACTTATAATTGTAATTAAATGCATTACTTTGTGGCAAAACATGCTTGATTAAGCCAGGTAAAGTGCAAAGAGAAAACGGTGACAAAATAATTAACAATTCTAAAGATAATTGAGCTCAGTTCTAATAGCAAAATAAAGGAAAATAAATGTCAAAATGTGTTAAAGTAAACAAACAAGTAACCAGTCAATAACTAAGATAATTTTGAGGTAATGATACGACGTGAAAAAGCTTTCTGAAGTTAATCACAACTTCAGAAAACTTTTCCACGTCATATCGTTCTATTGTGCATTTCNAAAGAGAAAACGGTGACAAAATAATTAACAATTCTAAAGATAATTGAGCTCAGTTCTAATAGCAAAATAAAGGAAAAGAAATGTCAAAATGTGTTAAAGTAAACAAACAAGTAACCAGTCAATAACTAAGATAATTTTGAGGTAATGATACGACGTGAAAAAGCTTTCTGAAGTTAATCACAACTTCAGAAAACTTTTCCACGTCATATCGTTCTATTGTGCATTTAATTTTGAACACCTATATGTAATCACGAAGTTTAGTTTTTAACACTAACAACCGTTGTTTTGTGACCTTGTAAAATNAATTTTGAACACCTATATGTAATCACGAAGTTTAGTTTTTAACACTAACAACCGTTGTTTTGTGACCTTGTAAAATAAAGTGTATTAATAAATCTAAGAACTCTTTCTTATCCGCGTATTTTCTGCTTTTGTGATGTGCATTGGCAGTGCACTCAGAATAGCCAACGTAATTTTAACTTTTGTTCGTTCGTGCATCAGCTGATACAGGATTTTGTAAATGGTACTTTGTTGTTTCGTATACTTCAAGTTGCCACTCACTGACTGTCAGAAAGTGGCTTTCTTATACCGTATGAACCATACCTTGTCACTTCGCTTGCTGCACTGCATAACCTGCCAATTACTAATGTGGTGGCAACAATATATCAAGATGTGATACTGCTCAACATTTTAAAGTCTAAATTCTTTGTATAAATGTTAATTTATGTGTTTAGTAAGAACCACACTTTATTCTGTGAAATCCACTTGGCAACTCTAGGCTTTTCTGCATTTAAACACAGCTATACTAACAGTGCATACAAATCGAAAGTTCACCGACACATTCTCGTATCAAATATTTACTAAAACAATAAAACAGAAAATTCAAGAGGAATAAATCATGAGGTACAAATTAAATAGGAATTTCGCTGTTTTATTAAGTTTGAAGAAAGAAATATTTTGAAATTATTAGGGATGTATAGGTTTGGTTCTTTGGTTCTTCAGTTCCGCCGGTTCTTGGCTCAGAAATCTTAAAAAATTCAGTTCCAAAGAGTCAGATATTTTTCCCCACTGTTAGGACGTCCTACATAAATAACATTTCTACTGCCTCAGCAGGCTTTAGAACTATACATATATTGCTATTTACAGTGTAAGTCCCTTCTAATGATAGTTTATACCGGTACAAAAAATTGTCACTATAACAAACCTTAGTTATAAACAAAAATTAAAAATAGTGCGATAGTTACAATTTTTTTTTNACAAAAAATTGTCACTATAACAAACCTTAGTTATAAACAAAAATTAAAAATAGTGCGATAGTTACAATTTTTTTTTTGTCCTGTATACTAACTTCCATGGCACAAACCAAAAAAAAATTAAAAGACTGATAATATAACTTATTANTTTTTTTTTGTCCTGTATACTAACTTCCATGGCACAAACCAAAAAAAAATTAAAAGACTGATAATATAACTTATTAAAATAATAATTATATGGTGTAAAATTCACTGAGTAGCAGAGAACAGATGTGACGCACGACAGGTTTACAGCGGGGAGGGTGGCAACGCTCAATGCGAACAGTTTGTTTCCACATGTACGGTTACCCAAGGTCATGCCCGATTCCTGTTGCAACGGTGGCTGTGGGCTGGAACACGCAAGCACAGATGGGCGACATGTGCATGCAAAGTTATTATGTACAACTGTCCCTTGGCACATTTTTTTTTTAGCTAAAATTAAGTGAAGAAATTTTATTACACAACTAAAAGTTAAAAAAAAAATCCATCATGTTAGTGACTATAAAAATGCAGATTGATTACAGTCGTCGTTCTGTTACCCTTCAGACACACTTTCGTCTTTATTAGAAGAGACGAGATCGACAAGTTCGGCATCTGTCGACTCCGTCAACTCGTCTTCAACATTATTGTCTGTCGACACAAATTCATCGGAAGTGCACGGTACACGTAACAGTCCTCCAAACACCGGGTTCATGCGCTCAAGCACTTGGTTCATCTGGCAATGTGTTTTCACATGTAGTGGAAGCACGGTTTGATTCATTCATTACAAAACCAGCATCTCGGAAACGTGCAGCTATCACTCCAGGCGCAATTTTCTCCCAAGAAACCACGAGTGCCCTAATGGCTTCCTGCACATTCCATTTGCAGACTTTTTTTTCCTGCAGAGAGTTTTTTCGTAACAGCGTTCACAAGCATTGTGCGAAACTCTTGTTTCAACAGATTAAAGACGCACTGATCGAGAGGTTGCAAAACACTAGTGAAGTTTGCGGGCAAGAGAATCAGTTCCACATTGTTCAACTCAACATCTCGATGTGCTGGACAATGGTCGACGAACAAGACAACTTTGCGGTTCCTAACACCCATTTTCGCATTGAAGCTGCGAAGCCACTGTTTAATTAGTTCTGACGTCATCCACGCTTTTTTATTTGCTTCATAAACGCATGGAATGATGCGAGCACCTTTGAAAGTCTAAGGATTTTTCGACTTGCCAATGACAAGAGGCTTTAATTTGTCACTCCCATCCATGTTTGCACATAGAAGTACGGTGAGTCGTTCTTTACTTCGTTTACTTCCTTTACAAGGATCATTTCTAACAGCCAGGGTCTTGTCAGGAAGTAAATTATAACAAAGCCCCGACTCGTCAGCACTGTAAACGTCAGAGGGTTTGTATCTGCGTCGTATGGATGCAAGTATTGGGTGCCAGTTGTTGACCACATCTTTGTTTACACTTTCTGACTCTCCCAAAATTTTGTGCAGCGATATTCCTCTGCTTGCCTTAAACAGGTTCAGCAAACCATCGCTGCATTTGAAATCGTAATCAATGTTCACTGTCAATGCTAGTAGTGCAGCTTTAGCTTTTAGCATCGGGCCATCAATCGGAACACCTTGCACAAGTTTTTAGAAAACCAGGTAAACAAAGTTTCCTCCAGATCAATATGTTTTGGAGCGTGCAGTTTTTTTGTTTTTCCAGTAGCACAATCTTTTAGAGCAGCTGATTTTATTTTCTCCTTATTTTTTAGNGAGCGTGCAGTTTTTTTGTTTTTCCAGTAGCACAATCTTTTAGAGCAGCTGATTTTATTTTCTCCTTATTTTTTAGCGAACAAAGTGGAAGGGGTCAAGTAATAGCATCTTCCAATTTTACTTTTATCCACAGATGGATTTTCACATTCTTCAATAACTTTTAATTTTGTGGATAAAACAAAAGATTGTAGTTTCTTATCCATGTCTGAAAGAGCAAGAACACAACTGCGCACGAACACTTAATAGTTTGACAACGGNGAGCGTGCAGTTTTTTTGTTTTTCCAGTAGCACAATCTTTTAGAGCAGCTGATTTTATTTTCTCCTTATTTTTTAGTGAACAAAGTGGAAGGGGTCAAGTAATAGCATCTTCCAATTTTACTTTTATCCACAGATGGATTTTCACATTCTTCAATAACTTTTAATTTTGTGGATAAAACAAGAGATTGTAGTTTCTTATCCATGTCTGAAAGAGCAAGAACACAACTGCGCACGAACACTTAATAGTTTGACAACGGTACTTTATGAACACCATGCTGACACAGTGTTGACACGAGGTACACTGCTAAGAAAAGTTAGTTGCGGAGCGAGTTATGCTCGTTGCAGGGCTGACACTATGGCAGTGGCAATTATAATGTCTCTTGAATCTATTTGACTCAGATAATTAACACTAGTCACTGTACTGTTGTGTGGATGTCTGAAGAAGCAGAACTCCAGCACATTGTCATAGAAGGAGATATGTTTAAAGACCTGTTTTCAGGAATATCGGTTCTTTTGACTGCGATGTTATGAAGGATGATAATGTTTTCGTTAAGCAAGTTACTACAGCTGAAGAGAGTTTTATTTTACCGAGTTTCATGTACAGGTTCGCTATGCAAGGAATGATTGCGCAGAATGGATCTGGTATTCTGGAGTTCTGCTTCTTCAGACATCCACACAACAGTACAGTGACTAGTGTTAATTATCTGAGTCAATAGATTCAAGAGACATTATTTGTTGGAAGACGTTTGCACTTAAAATTCCTATACGTACTCGTGTTAAACTGTACGATATTACAAAAAAAAAAATTGGCAACCTTAAAATTGCCTGATTAATATTAGTCTAAAAAAACAATAACATGTTTCCTGAATATCACGAAACACAAATGTCCACAAGTGCATATTCCGTACTATGAAATGGTAACTTTCGTAAACAATTTCAACCAAGCAATTGCTATGTGTGGTACCACAATCAATATATACCGTATTTTGGCATGTATAGGCCGAGTCCGTGTCCAACCCGCACCATGATTTTGAGCCTCTAAGTCTGAGGTTTGTTCGCGTGCTGTAACAAACGACATTTGGTAACTACATGCTCCCGTGAAGCGGTTGTAGGTATCCTTGGCAACAGCACATATGTGGATGTGCGTGACTGATGTGACCCCACGTGCGACCTTGCCATGCGGTTTACAACTGCGCCGGCATCGATCGCTTTAGTTCATTCTCTTTCTCCTGCCGTGCGCTCTTCCCAGATACACGAACGTGGGGCAATGTTCCAATTTGTTTCTCGTTTCATTTTTCTTAATTTGTGTCTTGCATTTTGTAAGGTTTAGTTGACACAATACGACGTTCAACTGTCTAGCATGCAATGCTGTATTATTTTGGTAATCATGATTTCAAAATTAAAAACTAATATGGCTGCAATGTAACCTGTCAACTTTGAAGTTAACAAAATGTAAATTACAATACAGCATAGATTTTGTAGACAAAAACAGGTCACATGACCATTTTGTTAACAAAAAATGCCAAATTGGAACACAGTCTCGTGATAATGGAAAAGTAATGAGAGTTATTATGCAAAATTTAAGTTGATGGTTGTGGAATATGCACAAGAACATGGGAAAAGGGAAATTTGACGTCGGAAAAGGACAATGACAATTTGGCATCAACGATAAAAATGTACAGTGTTGGTGTGAGGAAAAAAATACGTCGGAAAAATTGCCCAATAAAAATGTGCTTTGCGAGGCAAAATGTATAAATACCTGGAACTGGGATAATAGCTGTTTCAAGTGCTCACTACTAGGAATAATGGATTTTCTGTCACAGCAGAAAGGCTTCCTTTTGAAGCCAGAAAAATTCTACCAAACAAAAATATTTCCGCAACAGAATTTAAGGCGGACATTTGCCGGCGACTCAATTGCGCAATATGCCCGCAACCAGATTACCCAATTCTTAGCAGCTGTTTAGTGCAATAATAGCACGTATAAATAATTTACTTGTACTCTCAGGCCTATTCCCTGACTATGCAGGACCTTAGGTGTCATTTTATCGAGGTTGGAAACATTTTTACACTTTACCCATTTAACACCCCTCCCCCAAAGTTGCGTGCAGGTTGCACCCATATTTTCACGTGAAAAAATACGGTAATTCCAAAATACGGTAATTTCCAATGAATGATTCAAAGAAGTTTACATAAAAACACTAATCCGCAGGTAAATTTACATTCGGTTTTACTTTAGGGAAAGATGTTCACTATTAGCTTTGGTTGATATTGATACTTTCGGCTTTGCGTCTACGCAAATACACAGTGGCAAGCGCAGAACAGCAAGCACACGACCTAGCACAGTTGAGTGCCGGAGTGGACAGCATGGCAGCTGTGCGGTGTTGCTACATCTGCACGCGGCCAGCTGGCGACAGCGATGTTGCCATGCTTTTGGATTAGGCGTAACCACGAAGTTTACACACAGAAACATAAAACTTTTCTTAAATTTTTTTTTAAACAAAATCATTTCTTTTTGCATTTTTTTTTAAGGAAACTGCTAAGTGCTGCTATTTAAGCTATCGTTATAACCAAAATAAGCCCACACTACGTTCGTTATTACAGACTTCTTATCCCACACAGTATATGTGCAACTGACGGTGTCGATAAAAGATATCGTTATAGCAGACGTTTTGTTATAATGCATACTCGTTACTTCGGACTTCCTCTGTACTACGTTAATGGGCAAAAAATTATAGCATACCAACAAACTTGGCTAAACATAAATGTAACATGTGTAATATACATCAGATCACTTACATTTTGCATCTCAAATTAAAGTAGTATTTATCACCCACCACCATTCCTAACCTTACACATGGACAAGTGTAGCAGATTTCAGAACAATCTACGTGTTACTATTTGTGGTTTCTTTGCACAATATATTACAATAAATTGTAATATGACAGCAAACATGTCCAATTGTAAACATGACAGAAACATGTTTTTATTACAATGTTTTTTTATTAATTTTGTATATACCGTAATTTATTGCAGCCATTCCTGCTACAAAGATGGGGCAATTTGATTATTGAGTCTATCAATTTTGACCAACCTACAGGAGTTTGTGTTCCAATGAAAATATGTTATATAAATTAAATTACATTAGTTCCTAATTTAGCAAAGAAATTTTATGTGTACTAAATATATTTCTTTTGCTTTTCCTGTTGTAAATTGTTAAGTACTGAGCCATAAATTTTCAGTTTGAAAATGTTTATAAAATGGCGCAGACCAGACAGCAGCAGATATTTGGTCTGCAGATGTTGGTTAACATGACTACATTTGTAGTTGAGGTGGAAGTGTTGTATTGTTTTCGTGGTTAACTGCTTACACATTATCTCAGGCAAAATGCATGCAAAATTAAAATGCTGCAGTGTGTTGGAGCCACATTATTGTAGCGAAAAATGATGCAAATTACAGTGTGTAGTTTTTATATTATGAAAGTTTCATGATGCGGAAAAAAAGTGCTCAACTACTAGTATACTACATGCGCCACAAAGCACGTTTGCATGAACTTGCAATGTGTTTATACGCATAAATAAAACTTTTTGAAATAAATTAAGCTGTATAATATCTGAAAAATGTGTACAGTGTACGCCTATTCCAGTTTGTTAAATCTATGATGGAATATCAACTTCCTCAAACAGACATTGTGTACTAGGAGGTAGGATCATACTTTTCATGAAAATTTAGAATCTCTTTCTATTATGTTGTTATTAAATAGTAGGAATCAAATTGAGTTCACAAATAAGAATTGAAACAAGAACAATGGAATTGAATCGAGAAGCAGTAGATATCAGTAGAAATTTGGAATCATCCCACCACTCGTGAAAATATTTAAATACCAAGCATGTATATCACAGAATTTCAGTGTAAATCATGTTTCACCTCATTGTACTTATTGTTGAAATGTTTGAATCCACTAAACTGGAATTGGAATCTAAACCTGAATGTGGAACTGGAACCAAAAATAATGTAACTGGAATCAAACCCCAACAGAACAATTTTTGGAACTGATTCATCTCTGTAAATTGTTTACAGGACTTTGGATATTACAATACAGCACTAACCACTTGACGAAAATGCAAATCCAGTCCTGCTAACAAGCTCCATAAAAACACTGCACTTTTTGTTGAAATTTTGTTACCCTGCTTTGGAGGCACCTTGAAATATGACAAATGTTAAACAGATTTGTGGCTTTACAAGAATTTGCAAGAAATACACCAAAATAAAATTTTTCAGCAGGGGTACGACACTAACTTGCCGACTTGAAAACACGACATCACAAGCAGAAGTGCCAACCATCAGCAACTCACCCAGCACAAACTGAATGGCTGTTCCCAATCATCTGCTCAACCTGCTGACTGGTTTGGTCAATGAGAGAGAACACAGCATGCCAAAGAGAGACTGCATCAACTTCTCGGCCCAGAGCTTCTCCGATGTTCTCGCACAGACTGTCTTTAACCAGCTCTGCAGTCTCCTTTGATACTGCAGCCTCCCTGAGCACCGCCGTCTTCACCTGCTGCAAGGCATCGGTCACGCGGCTCTGGACAGAAATCAACAGCGCCAAAAGAAATTATTTCAAGTTGTTAAATTACTTAAGTTCAATATTTTCAAATATTCCACACACTTTTAACTGTTCAACTACATACAAGATAATGGAAACCTCACCAAAGGCGACAACTCCGCCCTCAGACTGCCGGTATCTTGGCTGGCGACGTATCTACCGACGAAGTTGCAATTCTCCTCGCACAGTTTCAGCTCTTGCTTCATTTCCAATATTTTGAAGTGCAGCAGGAATACCTTATTTTCAACGTCATGAATCGCCTCCCGAGAATCAACGTTATCACGATCTGCAAAAAGCAGTTCTGGATAAGCACATGTTTCTACAAATTTCACATAATTTCATCTAAATACTTATTTGCAAGCACCTGCCTGAAAGTCTCATCACTTCTGGGACATTATTAAAAGTTAAAGCAATGATAAAAACCAACACCAGTTTTTAACTTACAAGACCACACACAAACCGTGGTGCATATTCTACAAAACTGAAAATACGTATCTCATAATTAGAAGCAAGATTATATGATAAAAAGCAATAAACTGAAATTACACTTAAATATATGTTAATACACTGCGTAACACAGAAATTTAAGTTACTACATGAAATAAAACTACAATAACAAAAATACTATATTTTATGAGTAAAACTTTAAGCATTTACTCTAAAAAATTACATTCTGAATGTTTTATACATATAGCACAATTGTACATATTTGTTACTTTATTATAAATAAAACGCATACTCAGAATTACACAGTTATTTAAATGCTACATATTACAAATTTTAAGTGAATAGCAAATACATGTTTTAAGAATATTAAAAACTTCTCTTTGTATGCTTTTTTTTTTTTTTTTTTTTTTTTTTTTTTTTTTTTTTTTTTTTTTTNTACGTTTGGGTGCCAATCTTTGAGAATACAACTTTCAGTGTGTGCGAATTTACAAATAATAAAATTTGTTGCGTGAAAAGAAAGAGAATTTTAAATGAGTAATTATGTAGGTTTTGTCAGTCGTGGGTGTGATGCTTAGCAGAATTCCTACTACGCTGCTTACTTCTCTTTGTTCATGGCGTCTAGCTGGAATGTAATGACACCAGACGAATCAGTTTCTCCTTGTATAACACTAGGTGTGGGAAAAATGCTTTTACCTTTAAAGTGCAATGAAAGTACGACTAACTATCAAAACTAGGGAGGGAATTAATGTGATACTTTTGACACATTAGCAGTGACCATTAATGAATTCTGAGTTATGTCAAGACAAATTGCCCCTCAAACATAGACATAGACAAAGCACAAATTTTCATACCATTTATATAAAACGATACACTCAAACATAAAATTACTCTTCAGAATAAAATACTAATACTACACAAAACATAAAACATTCATTTCATGTGTAAGAAAGATGTAGTTTTATTGCTGAAATTGTACGTGGATAATTGGGAATGCATTGATAAAATAAAATCAATCAGTGTAGAAAATCCAGAAATATTAATCAAATCTATCAAATTACTGGCTTTCCATTAGAAAATCAGTAGTGATAGATCTGAATTCTAAATCACCTCTCAAAAAGTAGCAATCAAAATTAGCAATTTACGTAACAAATTAAAGTACAACTGACACAAAAAATGTTCAGAAATTAGTCTTGGTAAAATGTTCCGAGTTTTGCACTGCTATAGAGCAAGGAATCTTATCTGCTTGCTTCTAGTTAATGTCCGGCCAAATAGTTACGCTCTTCATTTAATTTCAGAAAATAATTTTAAAATCCAAAAATTACTCTCTTGAAATTCAAATTAATTTCATAATCAAAACTGTTCAAAATGACTGCAACACACATATGTAACAGTTCTATAAAATTGCAGCAACATACCCGAAGTAGGTCCTACTTATTCAGCACTGGTGGAGATGGCAGCTCACGTACTTTGTAGCACTTCAAAATCTACGTGCAATGAATTTAGGGCCTCTTCTTTAACACGCCCCGCATATTTAATACAACTAGGCACCTCTCGAACACCTTTCCCGACATTACAGTGGGCGGTAGGTACAAAATTAAAAGAATTCTTGAGATGCCAAAGTTACGACGTACCGCTTTCCATGGCGTCCAGGGAGAGAGTGTCAATCAAAAGGGGTTCACAATGACGCGCATTAAAATGGGAAATTCCAAGATATTAGTCACTTCCCGAGACGTGGCACTTATCATAATTGTATTTAAATGCATTCCTCTGTGGCAAAACATCCTTGATTAAGCCGAGGTAAAGTGCAAAGAGAAAACTTTGACCAAATAATTAACAATTCTAAAGATAATTGAGCTCAGTTCACATAGCAAAATAAAAGAAAAGAAATGTCAAAATGTGATAAGGTAAACAAACAAGTAAACAGTCAATAACTAAGATAATTTTGAGGTAATGTCCTGAATTGCAAGTCTAACTACTCCTCAGGGTAGTGGTTTTAAGATTATGTTTAAAATAAACAAACATTCAACTTAAAACAAACTAAAACATAAAAAAATGGCTCTAAATGCTGAAATCACTATAATGTTTAAACATACATTTTTGAAACTCTATGGAGCAATTACAAAAATAAAACCACAAAATCTTATCCCTACTAATAATGCATAATAAAAACTAGCAGAAAAATCTACCCAGAGTAGCGTGGTATCTACACTTACTACCATTTGGTAACACCTACCTATTATTTTTGTGACATAGTGCCACCGGAGCTCAACATACAATTATGTGAAGGAATTACGCTTTTTGGTTAAATCTGTTTTAAATAAAGATTACAATTGTGCATCAGTATTTTTTCAATGTACAGAGCTTACTTGAAACAAAAAGCTCAATTAAATGTGACTATCTGACATTTGCACCAATGCCACTGCAAAGAAAGGAAAACTGCATTCCTCTTTGCACCATTTATCTCAGGTGGAGTTTAATACTTACTTAATTCAGCATTGCACCTCAAGATATAAAAGCAATATTTAACAGACACTCACAGTTTCATGCTATAAAAAAGGTGTACGATATAATATGATTATTTTTTAAGTCCATGTTAAGGCATTAATATCCACCATTTATAAAAAACAAAAAAACCCAGACACGATGGAACATTTACCACTTCCCTATGGTGCATCACAATTCTGTTTTGGACCAAACTGTACCTGGCCACCGGTATGAGGCCGGCATGGCCTCAGTTTGCAGTGGAGATTGTCTCACATCAAAACAGATGCCAGCTGTGAAGAGAGGTAGATCAGGCATCTCTCAGACATGATGGAAGATTCTCAAACATTCAAGGGCCCACACTGCTGTACCAGTCAGACTATTTGCCTCCCACCAAGGCAAATCAGGTTCAATTCCTGGTGGAGTCAAGTAGAGATTTCAGCATTTAAAGTTTTGATAATGTTTTAGTTTCATATGAGCTGTGTGTTTATTTATTTGTGGGAAAGTAATTACTTGCTTAATTTTAAAGCCCCTACCGTCAGGTATAGCTAGTTTCGTACACTGGAAAGCCAAAAAAAAAGGTATAGGCGTGCGTATGCAAATAACAGAGGTATNAGTACTTGCTTAATTTTAAAGCCCCTACCATCAGGTATAGCTAGTTTCGTACACTGGAAAGCCAAAAAAAAAGGTATAGGCGTGCGTATGCAAATAACAGAGGTATGGAATCAATCAGAGTAACGCGATGTGGTCGGCAGCACCTATATAAGACAACAAGCGCCTGGCAAAGTTGCTAGATCGGTTACTGCTGTTACAATGGCAGGTTATCAAGATTTAAGTGAGTTTGAACGTGGTGTTATAGTCTACGCACAGATGGGACATAGCATCTTCGAGGTAGCGATAAAATTTGGATTTTCGCATACGACCATTTGAGTGTACCATGAATATTGAGAATCCGGTGCGGCCGGAAAAATATTGTGAACGAACGGGACCAACGACGACTGACGAGAATCATTAAACGTGACAGACGTGCAACCCTTTCTCAAATTGGCGCAGATTTCAATGCTGGGGCATCAACAAGTGCCAGCGTGCGAACTATTCAACGTAACATCATTGATATGGGCTTTCGGAGCCGAAGGCCCACTTCTGTACCGTTGTTGACTGCACGACACCCAGCTTTACACCTCACCTGGGCACGCCAACACCGCCATTGGACTGTTGATGACTGGAAATGCGTTGCCTGGTCTGACGAGTCTCGTTTCCAATTGTATCTGGCGGATGGACGTGTACGGGTATGGAGAAATCCTCGTAAATCCATGGACCCTACATGTCAACATGGGACTGTTCAAACTGGTGGAGGCTCTGTCATGGTATGGGGCGTGTGCAGTTGGCGTGAAATGGGACCCTTGATACGTCAAGATAAAACTCTGATAGGTGACAGATACGTAAGCATCCTGTCCGATCACCTGCACCCATTCATGTCCATTGTGCATTCCGACAGACGTGGACAATTCCAGCAGGACAATGCGACACCCCACACGTCGAGAGTTGCTACAGAGTGGCTCCAGGAACACTCTTCTGACTTTAGACACTTCCATTGGCCACCTAAATCACCCGACACGAACAATATTGAGCATATCTGGGATGCTTGTAACGTTCTGTTCAGAAGAGATCTCCACCGCCTCGCACTCCTATGGATTTAAGGACTGCCCTGCAGGATTCAATGAGTGAAATACCTCCTGCATACCTTCAGACATTACACGAGTCCATGCCACGTCGTCTTGCTGCACTTCTGCGTGCTCGCGGGGGCCCTACACGATATTAGGCAGGTGTACCAGTTTTTTTGGCCCTTCAGTGTATAATCAGGATATCACCTCTATATTTATATTTACATTAATTTGGTTTGTGTACTTTTTACGTTTTGACAGTTCTATTTCTTTTATTTGTTATGTGAGAATTGAGCTCAGATATCTTTGGCAATGTTAATTTTATTTGTATCATTGTTTTTCTCTTTGCATTTCTACCTAGTTTTATTTAGCAGTTTTGGCCAGGAGAAAGGTATTAATTACAGGATTGATTATACTACGACATAGAAGGAAGTGACGTCTTATAGGAATTTCCCGTGTAATTAGCATTATCATGTAAACCCCGGTGATTAATTACGCTCTCCTCTGACGCCATGATGAGCGGATCAGCGTAAGATTTTTTCAGCAAGATTTGCATATAAATTTGATATTACCGCCCATTGTCAGAGTTGGCATGGTGTTAGAGAGGCACCAAGTTACCATAAATACGTGGGTCATAAAAGAAGAGGCCAGAGCCTCACAGTAATTAGTTTTGGAGTGTTTTCCAGGAACTTCGGCTGCCATCTCCACCGACATGATAAGACCTACAGAGGCTGGGTAATGTGTGCAACTTCTTCTTACGTTTTGAGAGCTACAAACTTTTTGCCAGTGTAGAACAGAGATGTTCTTTTGAATTATATTTACAGATTCGGTTTGCAAGGTATAACTGCTAAAGCAGGAAGTGGACTTTTGGAGTATTGTTTTTTCTGTAAACGTCATAATGCAGGTAACCCAGCGTTTACTAGTTTGGCTGAGATGGATCCACGTGACATAATTTGTTGGAAGACTGTGCCGGTACATGAAGGTCTTGTTAATCAGACCGCTGTAATTAGTATTCATGCATAGCCTGTTCTGTTTTCCCGTAAGAAGATGAAGTTCGAGCTTGGAGATGAAATCTGGATTCATAGGAAGTTAATTGGTAAAATTGGAAATTGGCATGTTTTTCAAGCATCATACGTCATCTCACATGACCTAACTACAAATAACAATGTATCACGACATCATCCTTTACTCTGTTCAGGGAACTAACTGTGAGCACAAGTTGTATGTGGCACGCAGCTGCACCCAACATATATTAGAAAAATACGAGGGAGAATGACTTAAAAAATATTAATGCACATCAATGCAAAACAGTCAACTCTTGATTCTAAGACCCATGGAATAGTGACACTCTCGAAATAACAACCATCTTTTGAGGAATCTTGAAACCAATTTAATTAAAAAGTTTTTCCAATAACAATTCCTTAGAAAAAACAACCCTTTACATGGGAACCATAAAAGGCATTAGACCCGAGAGCTTACCGTAACTTACTATGTCTGCACTTTCTGGAAATTTCACTGAAAACTAGGGGTGTGCGAATATTTGAAAATCCAAATAGCTGTGAATAGTAATTTATGAATTACTTGCATTCAGACTTAAAATATCATGTGCAAAATTTTTCAATAATTAGCTCGACTTTATTACACTTACTTGAAGTCTTCATTAAAATTTCTATTCCATAGTTGTTAAAGCTGGACTGTTACTATTCATAACAACTAGTCATTTTTATGAATTTTTGTCATTTGATACAGCAACAAAACAACGATCGTTAGATGTGAATGTGGTTGTTTGCATCTACAACTCTTTTATACAGATAATAAACATTACATTTATTTCCACTATAACATTTACGGAAGCAAGATGATATTTGTTCCCACTGTTTACAACAGAAGAAATAGGCAAGAAAAAGTTATATTACCGCAGTTATGCACTAGAAAAACAAAAATGTTTGTGTGTGCACAGCTTTTACGCTTAACATATTCAAAAGCACACAGTTTCTGCACATTCACTGAGGGAATAATACAGTGACACAGTGGATATAACAACTAGCACGGCACTATGTTATAACACACATGGCATGGCGGTACACAAACTAACAGTGAAGGTAGTACTGGGCCATGCTGGTCAAACTGGTCGCAAGCTGGATGCAGTGTTTACAACTAAACATTTGCAAAATTCTCTATCAATTCAACTGGAAAAATTTGCCTAATGATAAATTTCACTGCTTCATGTATTTCATAAACAAAGATGATCACTGGAAATAAAACTACAACACCAAGAAAACTAGTTTCCTTTCCCAATAAAGTGCCTACTTTTTACTGCAAAGATCTTTGAGCTATTTTCTGACAACCAATATTTATCTCTAATCTTCACTGTGATGATAACGCATGGACATAATAGGTTTGCCACAGTATAACTGTCTTCTATTTCATACAAAAATCTTAATTTCATTACAGTGGGATTACATACATGTAACTTATATTTATTTATGGTACATAATTCATTAACAGTTACATTTTGGAGCATGCCTTTTAAGTTAAAAAGCAAATCACTTTTTTAAAATGATCTACCATATTCAAAGATGCAAGTATTATTTGTGTGGGAACAGTTTGCTACGTACAACAAAATGATAGTTATTTCTATTTATGCATTGAAGAACACCTAGTAAACACCATCCAATCCATATGGGTTTCACAACAAAAACTGATCATAAATGGAAGAGCACTGTACCAGTCTGCAGACATTAGACCAAGCGTCTCATCGCAGATCATCTGACAACACGAGTGCTTGGCTGTGCCACTCCATTGCGTGTTTATACCAGAGTGTCTGCAATGCCTCGAAGATGACCGTGAGCACCAATTGAACAGTTTAACAAATTTGAGTATGGCCACATAGTTGGACTGTGAAAGGGCAGCTGGATGTACTGCAGAACTGCCACTCGCATGGGACACATGTCAGTGGTCCATTGGTGGTGGAGACGATGGGTGCCAGAGGGATACTCCAACCACCTACCCCACTGGTGCCACCACGCTGCACTGATGAGCGCCTGGACAAAAGGATCGTTCAAGCCACAGTGACAGATGTAACAGCAAACGCACATGCAATCAGTGGCACAGTGGCCCCACCAAGTGTCTGCACGAACAATAAACAACTGATTGTTGTAAGTAGGTTTAGGTTTACACTCATGTTCCTCTGGCACATTTACCCCCTACACCTGCTCATCATCTCCGGTGGTGTCAGGAGAAAGTGTGTTGGAGAGACAAAGGGAGAATTTGTGGTGTTCGGTACTGAGAGTTGTTTCTACCTCGGACAATGTGATGGCCGCGTTCGTGTTCGCACGGGTTAGCGGAACCATCCATTGAGTATTCGCACTCGCCATACCAAACTCACACCTGCGACTATGTTATGGGGAACTATAACCTACAAATCCCCATCGTTCAGGAGAAGATGACAAGTGCGCCATACATCCGTGATGTTGTCGATCCTGTCCTCCGACCATATCTCCACACACTGCAGGAACCAATCTTGTAGCATGACACGCGTCCCCATGTCGCTAGGGCAAAACAGCGTTCTCATACACTGTTTACGCATGCTATCCTGGCCCACTAGATCTCCAGACCTCAACCCCCATTGAGCATGTGTAGGACATGATGGGACTCCAACAGACATCCAGCCCAGCCGCCATGCAGCTACACCAACAAGTACAATGAGCGAGGGAATAAGGTGTGTGCTATGTGTGTTGAAGTAATGTTCTGGATCTCCCACGGACTTTACGTTTCGATCAGTCCCACATACCACCTCCTACTGGCGTAACAACTTTGGTGCAGACACGTGAATTCTTGCGGGATGTTCTGAAACGCATTTTCACTAGTGAATTAATGGTTGCTCGCTCACAGTTATTCGACTTTGAAACTCTGTATTCGCATGTTATTTCAAAATTTTACTACTCAATTTGAAAATATTTGAACATTAAAATCCACTACTCACACACACCACTACTGAAAAAAACACTAAATTACTTGACCAATGTACAACCTTACACAAAATTACAAATGGACAATTCAATGAAAGATTAAATATATCAAAGACTATCAAAAGTGAACAGAATTAGATGTTTTTTTGCCCTGAAAACTGCTATGTTCAAATTTTTTTACTACAGCCACAAAATTATGACGCTAAAAAACCGCACCACCTCACCTGCTTGAGCATGCTTCGTAAGCAGCTCCTGGGCATCCCGTTCACACCTACAACCTATTTTCTTCTTCCTTGCGGAGAGATTACTCAGTTTAACTTTCCTCTTGTAGTTCTTGATTTCCTGGGAACAGTCAATCGAAACCCACATTACGGTATTCAAAATGCTACTTTTTTTTTTTTTAGATTTTAAGCATATTTAATGGTTTCATTACGTGAAATTAATGATACTTTGACCAAAATGCCAAATAATTTGAAAAATAACACACTTTTTTTTAGCTTAAATGTAAGAAATTCAACTTAAAATATTGATTTGTACAAATTCAAAAAGATACATTTACACAAAGGTATATGCTAAGGCTAGGAGAAATTCATGTCTGTATGTACGTACGTATGTATGTTTAATTTTATTTTTTTGTGATTAAGTGATATGTCTCAGGAATTTTTAGTGTGTTTCTTCAACCAACCATTCTGACTGCCCAGAAAAGCTATTGACGCTGCCTCAAAAGGTTGTAAGAGATAGCTAGAAGACGATATATTTTTCTAAATTCCACCGCTTTTCTAAAAGACTAGAAATCTAAATTTTATTCATTTCGACAAGATATTTTGGCAGTTTTAAAGAGCTTTCCAAAAGGGAAGACCAAAAGTCCTGAGGAGAAAGAATTCTTAATTCTTAATTGCTAGCCGTGAAAACTATTGAATTGAATTGAAAATTGACTTTGAGTTCCTCAAAATTAATTCTCAAGATATGAAATGTTAAGCCAGAAACTTTTGATGTACTCACATGACACATTTGTTGGATGAGTTTTCCTTGTGAAAGTGAAAAGCATTATTTTAATGTCATTTCAGTTGAAACCCACACATATATTTTTAGTAAATTTTAAAAACATTTTTCTTTATTTTGCAATAAAATGACTATCATTTAAAAGTTTTAATAATGCGTTCTTTTCATGTAGTGTTGATGTCCTATACAGTATGTCAAATTTTTTATTGAATATCAAGGGTAAACGTCTTTACATTTGTTCATGTTCTGACAGCAACATATTGGAATCAAAATAAATTTTCATTTCCTTTACCTGTTTACTCTAGGATATGTTTTGTGTATTGCAATTTATTTAATAATTTTTTGTGATACTTGGGAGTGTTCTGGTACGCATACTTTTGATTATTTCTCTTTTGAAAAAGAAGGGATTACGTTGTGGCAATCGACACACATTTGCCCTTTCCTACACACCTAGTCAAGCCGTGAACGTACCTATATACTTACTCTACGCATTCTAATTACACCATACATTAAAAACAAGTACAAAGTGAACAACACCATACAACTTAATATACACAAACTCTCTCTCTATATATATATATATATGTATGTATATATATATAATTCATTGAAGACATGGTCACATTATGGGGTTCAGTTATGTTCTAGGAATATCCACTTCCGGGCTGGCCGTGTGCGCCTCTACACAAGGGGCAGGGCCACGCCCATCACACAACCACCTTCAGCTTCCAAACAATTACTTCTATTATTCAAGTAAATGACAATTTAAAAAAAAATTAGTAACAAATTACAGAAGTCAAAAGTTTTTTTTATAAAAATTCTTGTGATACTTATAAAAATGACCTAAAATTCATTACAGTGAGATAAATACAGAGGTGAAAGTGAATTACAAATTTGGTAAAATTACAGCAAATCAGCTAAAACATTTTTTATTAGAATTTTAAAAACAGTTTTCACTTACCCGTTGTCTCATCATTCTTGCCAAGAATTTCCTGATGTCACAAATTTCATTACTTGGCCGACAATACTTGATAAGGAACTTCCAGAAACAAACCATTTCACCATATAAAACACTGGAAAAAAAATTGTTAAATTATTTGGAGAAGCATATTTTTAAAAAACATACAGTAGGAATATACTCAGTTGAATCACATTATTATGACCACCTGCTAGTATCCAGAGTAACTGCCCTTCTCAGCATGGGCAGCAGCTAGACGAGCTGGCAGTGACTCAGTCAGGTGCTGATAGGTCTCCACGGGTATCTGGAGTAATGCTGTCTGCAGTGCGTCTCACAACTGTTGAAGGGTGCATGGCGGAGGAGACAGACGGCGAACACGACGATCGATGTGGTCCCACAGATGTTCAACTGGAGTGAGATCAGGGCTATTTTGGGACCAGGGAATAACTTTGAAGTCTTGATTGTGCCCTTCCAGCCACGTGTGGACACTTCTAGCCGTGTGGCAAGGCGCATTATCGTGCTGGAAGATCCCATCCTCCCGAGGAAAGAAAATCATCATGTACGGGTGGACATGATCGCCGAGGATGGATTCATAACCAAATCAATAAATAGTGCCTTCTACATGGATGATGGGACCTAGAGAATACCACGAGAACATAACAATGCCCCCACTGCCTTGTGTTCGTCCCGCACTGGATGCAGGATGTTGGTTCTCAGACATTTCTTGCCGGACACGCTGACGTCCATCAATTCTATGCAGCTGAAGCCATGCCTCATCAGAGAAGGTTGTCCATCGCCAATCAGCAGCGGTCCAGTCGCCATACTGTCTAGCAAATTCCAGTAATTTTCGTCGATGCACCTGTGTTGGCATGGGTGCAGTTACACACTGTCTACTCCGGAGCCCTAATCACAAAAGGGTTCGCTGAACTGTTACAGGTAGACATATGTCTGGATGCCCCCTGATTCATTTGGACGGTGAACTGTTCCACTGTAGCCTGTCAGTTGGCCTTCACGCACCGTCGTAGTCGATGTTCACCTCGGACATCAATGGCGCGTGGAGTTCCGCAGTTTTCACAACAGTTATTCCCAATGGTGCCATTCGTCCACTCATGATACACCTTTACCACACAGGCTCGCGAACAGTTCACAAACGTTGCTGTTTCTGAAATGCTGCCCCCCTTGGCCCAAAAGCTGATGATCATCTCTTTTTGCAACTCAGTTAAATTGCATCCTTTACCCATGACAGCAGGAAAGTGCACTGTGTACAGCCAGCCTATCGGTCCCATTATGTACCAGCTTCACCAACCCACGTCAAATGTCATACATCATGGGCTACGCGCTGCAGATGGCACTTCTAGCAGGTGGTCATAATAATATATTGTCCATTCACAGTTGCTTCCAACTTGTCTGAAGCCCTGCTAAAGTCCTACTATCAGGCCATTCCTCCGCCACATGCAAACAAACCTAAACAAAGTCTAGAAAATTACCCCAAAGGGATAATGCACTGCATTTGTGTTTACTCAGTTTAATAATATTTTGCACGCAGAACTATTTCTTACTAGGCATCACCAACACATCTATTTTCTTATTCATATTAATTATAAATAAAATATTATAATTTACATACAGAATTCATGTAAAATTCCAATTAAACCAAAACTAACATATGTTAATAGAGATAAGTAACATATTTAGGAAACAACCAAATCATACATTTCGAAGGTTTGATTCAAAAAGTGTGAAGCAACTGCTAATAGACTATATCTAATTGTTTGTTAAATTTTGATGGTAACTTCATTAAAAGACTGCAAGAAGCACACACGTCTGCAAAGTTCAGTTGATCTGCTCTTAATAATAACGTCTTGAGCACTGGTGGGGTAATGGTTAGCACAGCAGCTAAGAAGTTCGTAATCCCCCAAGGGAAATCGTATTTGATTCCTGGCAGGGTCACGCCTGGATTTTCGCACATGGTAATTGTCCTGAACAATGTTGCTGGTCTGTTGGTTTTCTCAAGGATATCCTATCCCCTGCCCTTGCATTCCAGCGCTGCTCCATACTCGCATCGCTTCAACCTCGTCAGCTCTCAGGACCCCAATGTCGTAAGCTACCTGAACATCTCCACTTCCCTTGAGCACTGGTGAGAGTGGAACAACAAAATGAAAAGGAGAGGGTAGGAGAAGGCAGTGCTACAAGAAAACCTGCCAGTCCAGTTTCCCACAAGTGATAAAAAATATGGTAATAACTAAAAATCACTGCTGGTTTGAAGGAAACATCCCAGAGGTATAAAAACTGTATATTTTGCTTCTGTATGGCTGACTTTGTTGAAATTTAGCGTAATCCACCCCGTGGAGGATATATATATATATTGTGTGAGACATGTTCCAAGGCTGTGTTTACATGTCCTACCATGGCGTACTCATCCTACAATGAGTACTCGTGTTAACACTAGTGCTTACTACCCCCGTTAACAATTTATAAGCGGAAATCTGCAACTGGTTCAGCTATTTCAATACGTTTTCCACTATTTTCTGGATATTTTAGAAGGTGGTCGGTGGATGTGGTTCATGGTGCTTAAAACACTGTTTCTGTGTGATTTTTACTACGAGAAGTGTTAAAACTAATTGTGTAGAAATATGAATGTTTGTGGAGTTTAGACTCTCCTAAAATACGAGGCAAAGATGTCCTATATGCAAGTTATCTGCAATAGACCACCAAGATTTATATTATGTAGGGATGGGCATTATTTAACATAACGGTTAAAATAATGTTGTTTCATTTACGTAACACGTTAAGAAAGTAACAACATTCCTTGGTTAATGCAGCTATTTTTGGAACGCTTTGTAACGTGAACTAGCACCATCAAGCACTTGCACAGTGCACATGCATAGAAATTATTATTCTGGAACATCTAGGCTGTAACATGCTTCCCATGTTACAGAGACACATGCTGTCCGTTCTCGGACTGTGCGCACTGTTCGGCTTGAAGTGATACGTCAGCACATCAACGACATGCCCTCCATAGTGCGCCAAATGAGTGTGTCCCATTCAACTGTGTGGAACATACTGAGAGTAAATGGCAGCCATTCCTACTGCTGGCTAAAAGTCAAGGCATGCAGCAAAAATACATTTTCAAACCCCACTTTTCACAGGCTCATATCTCCTTAAATATTCTGTTTAGGTCCATGATATCCTGTATATTTTCAACTTTATTTTTCATCAGCAATCACCTCCCGCAGTTTGAGTGTTTAATTTCAGAACATCCTGTATGAATATATACAGTTTATCAGACACAAAACGTTCCCCAATGTTATCTGTAGTTGATGTATATAGTAACGCTACATTGGTTCAACAATGCAAAGAGACAGGAAACAAATGCACAACGATCATGGTCTTCCGGTTCAAATTTTACCTATTTCATGTCACAGTTGTATGGTGTTAGTGTGTGGAATAGGACGTGAGTGATTGTATAGAATAGGGGCTATTCTGAAGGAAACACAGTAGACCCATAAAAGTAACATAAATAGGTTCTACACAGCTTACCTTTTTAATACCGAGGAAGGCACAATGGTAAAATAAGAAGAATGTACTCAATAAAATAGACGAAATACGAGGAGTTCAGCCCCTTTGTTTATGTCGGACACCATGATGTTTGGTCCTGTAACACTGTAGTAACGTAAACAAGTGTGAATCTCGCGTCACCATATTGGCTGTGGATGTGTAGATGTCACCGCATGTTAGTTGCAGTTTAGATGCGAGACAGTGTAGTGCGTGGTGAGTGTGGAGCGTGGTGACCATGCGAAGGCTTGTGATTTATGAATGGAAGGCGCAAGAATGAGTGCTTCTGTGAGTGTCAGTCTATGTGGCGGTTGTTACTTGGACGTTTTAGTAGATCATGGTGTTTTGTCAACTGATGTAAAAGCAAGACATGCCCGACAGTAGTTGAATTGGCAGAGAACGGTGGAATTGTACCCACCGTCTACCTAGGCGAGTTAATTCATATACTTCCAGTATTTTTTACTGTTACTTTAAAACCCTACAATCCTTGGTTAGACAAAAATGTAAAATGTGATTCACTCATCATGGGGTTACGTTAGGTTAGGTGGACAATGTTAAATTTAGATGTTTTTTTGTGGATGTATTTTTTAGTGATTTTACCCCAAAATTTCGCTGATCTTCATAGCCCACCCCACTATCGTATTTTTTGTTCGTATTGGTAATACGTTAATGCCCCTACGGTTTTCTAAACAAATAAGAATTTCCTTTGGACTAACATACGGCGTAAGTCTCGATTCAAAAACAGAACATACAAATCAGCATAAATGAAACCACCACCTAACAACACAACCAACAGACTTCTTTGACAAGTAGCACACTTACTGATCACTACTGTCTTCCAAAAGCGAAACTGACGGACAATGTAAAGCAGCCAACAGTTCTTTCAATGTTTCACAAAACTCCTCTGGAATACTTTTCATGGTTAAATTACGTATAAATTAAATCACATGTGCTTTAATAAATAACAAACCGCCAAAAGAATTTCAATCTCAATGGCAATGCCCATGACTGCCAACATACGCACACAAATTGTTTTCTCCCTTCTAGTTAATAATAATGAAATTACAGAATATAAAAACGAAACAACTTATTATTATAAACAAATAGTGGGATGAACATTAAAAGGTCAGAAATAAAGAAACCTTTTAAACAGGGCATGGTTTGACTCCCCGAGAGATTCTTTATAACATAGTGTAAAATCCGAATAACTTTATGGCTACTGAACATGCAGACAAGAATACCTTTATTTGCTGAGGATGTTAATTGATCACATCACTTACAAGTGGTGTTTTCCCTTGGCTACACTCCCCTTCAAACTTCTGATCTAAGGAATTTAGAATGACGTCGTCCGTGTCTCCTTTCCACCATCCTGCGTAAAGTTTATTCGAATCGTTGTTGACAACTTTCGTGCAGCACACCTGCACACATGACGGCCAACACACAGTGGGCAATAGCGCACTCCACAGCATCACGGCATACTCAACCCTAGATTGCACATCGAGTGATGTGTGACAACTATCTAAGCTACCCATTGCGTCAGTGCAACGATTGGTAATCACCCAAAGAGTGGCTATGTAAAATCAGTGAAACCTAGCAAACCAGTTATTCACCCAAAACTCGCTCCCTGGCCGGCACAGCTGCCACCCCCACTTGTTTTAATAGTCTGTAATTTTTGTCGTCCACATTATCTTTTGCACAATACTTAGGCTAGCAACAGGGCCTAACCCACATGTCCGATATAATGTTTGTGTACCCTCATTCGTCTCTTCCCGGCTTTAAAACAGGTACAAAATGTAAACATTGGGTGTCATATACATTATTTCATATCACAAATGTGTGTATATGCTTCACATCGAAATGAGGAATACGGACCTCGTTATATTTTGCGTTTCCTCAGGGTTCTCCCTGAATATTATCATCGCATTAGAACAGTGACACTTGTACTGAATCACAGCATAATTCTGGTCTGATTTATGTTTTCTCGGGACTATCTCGCAAGAGTTCAGTTTCACAGCAGCATTGGTCAGAAGTGATATTCCATCAACTATCTGCGACTGCATTCGCTAGGGTGCCAGGAACGTTTGGCCATCAAGCAATTCTGAGATCATCAAGTGAGTCTTGTGCTGGTGCGAGAGCATAAACTGATTAGATGATGCATTTTACCTGAACCTGAACACTCGCAGTACTAGCGTGTCCTCAGAGGCATGAATATCTCTGTCAGAACACAGCCAAGAGATAACTCTTTTATCAAGTGGTCCAACACGGTTTCCCCCCAAAAGCCACAGCTCTTGCAATTCGAGGGAAAGTTAGTACAGCTGTGCCGCAATACAGCATCCTTCTCACCTGCATGACGTCGACCCGCCTGCTGGCTGGTATATCACTGTTATGTGATCCCAAGTGCAGTTAAACAGTGGGGAATAAAATACCGAAGCAATACAAAGTCTCAAAAATGCCATAGTCAAATAAATCAAATTATTTTTATCTGACGTGGTTGATGTGACCCAGGGATAGTTGAGTGTAGAATTACCCAGCGCCATAACTCAGTGGAGAGTTAGTGATGTGGGTCGTTCGGTCGATGGCCCCAGAGGCCCTGGATGCCTACGTCAGTTTGATGATGAAGTTGTCACGCACTCAATATTCCACTAATTATGTGTTGACCTTATGACGAGACTGTAAGCCGTCTCATGCACATGAAATTTATTAGAAAATTGTATGTGGTACTATAAGAAGTGTAGCACCCTATGTGTCCTGGAGGACAATGAATAAACAATCACCTAATTTTGTAAAGATGTTTACTGTTCAAGAAGTGGACATGTGAATATTAAAATTAACCGACCCAGCACTTATGGCCTGCAGTAACCTTAACGTGAAAAATACCTAAGTCAGTGTGGCCGTTATGCGGATACACAGTAGTGTTAAGCTCTCTGGTGATATTGCAGGGGGTTCTCCCCTTGGTACTTAAAAGAAATAAAAGAAATCAAATGTTCCACTTAATTAAATAACTATTACAATATAGTGATATCAGTCTAAGTAATGGTACCTAGGGGGCTCGCAGAGCGGATGACCACGCTGCCAATCTGGCTCGTGTGCTGAAACGAACTCAATGAGTGGCATCGGCTTCCATCACAAGTGGTGTGAACCGACGTCAAACACCAAATGGTAAAACAAGACATAAGCACTATCTAATGTTACTGCAATGATGAAAAATTATATAAATTTAATTAAACACATTGGTGACAACCTAGTTTTGAATGAGATGAAGTTGTGCAATGGGTATAGAAAAATGCTGCTCACTATTGATTGCACTTTGGCGCACTTAACACTTTAGCTTCGTCCTACAGGCAAATTGACGTCACCCGGTGGTGCATTACACCGTATGTCACGGCACGAGCCCCTACGACGTAACGACCAATGGCCTTTGTGCTCAATGGCTGTGGCTTTGCGATAAACACCATTTCGGATCACCTACTTATTTATTAAAAGAGTTACCTCCTGTAATAAATTAGTAGGGCGGTCTCTTGAGTAGCGTAATCCTTGTCGGCTAGAAGATGCAAGTAACGTTCTTATCGACCTGCACTGCACACTCTTGGCATGTTGTAGTTGGTGCTGCCTGGTGTAGCTGGTGTAGTTGTTGGGGACTGCGGTGGTCAGCGTGGGCACAATGAGCTCGTGGACATGTGGTTTACGTCAACTTGTCGGGTGAGCCCTGACCNGACTGCGGTGGTCAGCGTGGGCACAATGAGCTCGTGGACATGTGGTTTACGTCAACTTGTCGGGTGAGCCCTGACCAGAAATAGTGGGCTAGTATGGTCCACTTGGTTTGCACAGCTCTTGGGTGCCCTGCCAGGTGGCTGGTGTATGAGTGTTCAGGACGAACGTTCGTCCCTCCTCCAAGACCTATGTTTCAATAGTTCCCCTCTTCCCCTGCAGGGCTGGTCTCCAGGTAGTTATCGACCACGCGCCCTATCCAGGAAGTCATCGACGCCTCAAAGAGGCATCCTTCGTTTATAAGGTAAAAGGTAAAACTAAGGTGTGCTGGGGAGCCTGAATACCCTGGCTATAGATTACATTTTCCTGTAAATTTGTACTGTGTGTGTCAGAGGATACAGCCATGTGGTCGTTCGGCCCACAATCATGAGGACTGTGACTTCGAGCTCACCCAGTGACCTGGTGCCCATTTTATTCGAAAAAGGTATATTGTGTAATATTCTGACTTTTCTTAACATAGTCGCTGGACGACGTCGGTATTACTATCCCCGACCACGTTAACTCGTTACCTACTTTCCTACGCCCACTTTTTTGCAAAAGGTGATGCCATGACTAGTAACCCATTTACACCAAATTCCACCAAAACAAGTCCAGCCAACTCACACCAGTGCACCCTAACCCACACATACCTATGGCCAGCTAGCTACGAGCATATTACCACAAAGTCATGTGTAGCAACCCTTCGTCACTGCAGCCAACTTTTCACCTGCATCTGAAACAACCAGTGTTACCACTCCAGCGAGATTTCATTCACTACCCATTTTCGCGAGCCTATCAACAGAGGATCCATTGGCGTTCCTGGAGGATTGAACCTCCCGCCTCCAGCGCTATGGGGTATGTGAGGAGTGGCCCAGTTGAGTTGGAGCACAATTCTCTGGAGATTCCACTCTTCGTGGCAGTCAATCAATCACTATGAACTGCCATGGGAGGAGTTACTCGATGCTTTTCAGTGCCATTTTGGAAGGGTGATTACAACATTGCATGCCCAGAGCAAGTTGATTCTAGAAGATGAACAATCGACAGAAAAACTGACCACGTTCATAACCCAGAAAATTTACCTTATCCAATGCTTNTGATTCTAGAAGATGAACAATCGACAGAAAAACTGACCACGTTCATAACCCAGAAAATTTACCTTATCCAATGCTTTCACCGCAACTACCTGGAGTGTAGAGTGTTTGAAGTAGTTGCAGAAACAGTGCTTCTGGTGATCGATGCTACATTGGTACCCTTGCTCAACAGTAAACTTGATAAGCTAATGAGCGCAGTGATAATCTTAGAGCATAATCTGTGTCAGCTGTGCTGCGAATGGAATTTTAGTGCCGCATATAAAACTAAAAACAACCATGCAACAGTGCAAGTGGGAAAAACACAGGGGAAAAAAAATAAAGCAAATTCTTTTGGCCAACACAGGAAGAAATTAACAACTTCCGCAACCAACGAGACTACCTACATAAATTTAAGTGACAGCAAACCAAGCAGTGCGAGTGATCAAGCATGTGTGAAAAACACGAAGTGGGAAAGACGCCAGCCACCTCATTCACCCTGGCTATTGTGAAGTTCAACAGTACCACTGGCACAGCGCTTNGCAAACCAAGCAGTGCGAGTGATCAAGCATGTGTGAAAAACACGAAGTGGGAAAGACGCCAGCCACCTCATTCACCCTGGCTATTGTGAAGTTCAACAGTACCACTGGCACAGCGCTTGCCCTAACAACCCGCATCTTCGCAGTGCACAAGTAGATGTGAATGTAAACAGTGTGGTAAACGTCAAGAGAGGCAGGGTAAAGGAGCTGGATGTCCCTATTACCCTATTATCAGCCAATACTACCAACTTGACACTGCAACAAATACTCATCAACCAGGTCAGTAGCTTCCAATCACAATTCATCACATCCTAGTGTTCATAAACGGCCATCATTTCCATGCATTAATAGATACTGCTGCTTCACATGACTTCATACAGCCTAAATTCGTGCATCCTGCAAATATTACTCCAGCTGCTCACATAATTCGCTTAGCCACAAATCAACACACCAGCACTGCACGAGGTCAAGCAACAGTGACAGTTTACATTCGTGACCTAGACACAGTAACCACAACAAACATTACCCTGGACCTAAGGGAAGATTCCATCCTTGGTGCACTATAGCCTATTGAACAAAATACTATAGTTGAACCTGCGGCACGTCGCATCCTTTTCGGCCTGAAGGAGTGATGAAAGTGTGTATAACTTTGAACGAGGACCAGCCGAGGCAGTACCAGTTGTCTCACTAGCGGAATTTGACAACAACATACTGCCTGAACAACAGGTGGTTTTCAGCAGCTCCTTGAGGAGCGACGAGACATGTTCGTAGCACACAACACCCTTCGTCGAATCACATTATCTGAGCATGCCATACTGCTAGTGCAAGACAAATCCATTTGTACACCACCACACAATTATTAACCACATCAAGAACAAATTATAAAACAACAGATCCTTGAAATTTTAAGTTATGGCATCATTTGAGCCCACTAACAGCAAATACAACTCCGCAATAACACTTACACATAAGAAAGACAGTACATGGAGATTCTGTGTGTTTCTGCATTTCTCGCCCAGTGGACCAAGTAACTTGAAGTGCATTGTCAACTTACATCAGTGTCAGGGACGCCCTCAGTTAGCTAGGTCTTGCCAAGTTAATGTCATCCCTCGACCTCAAGAGTGGCTACTGGCAAGTATCTGTCAAGCTAGAAGATTTAGGTAAAACAGCTTTCACAGCTTCTGACATCAGGTACTTTCAGTTCTGCATCATGCCTTTCGGCCTGAAATGTGCACTCGCCACCCTTCAGTCGATGATGGTGCAAGTACTGGATGGGCTTGTTCATACTTCCATACCTCGACAACATCGTCTGGTCTGAAATTTGGCAAGACCACCTGCAACACTTGTCAATTGTACTGGAACGATTGGGCATCACCAGACTCACTTGTGCTACTGCCAAATGTTACCTAGGCAAGTCCAACATAGCCTTCTTGTGTTACATCGTTGACTTGGAAGATAACAGACCAAGTCCCGAACACCTGCGGTTGATTGACGAGTGCCAACCACTTCGACTACACCAGTACTAAGTTTGGACCACCGAGAGGAGGTTTGACGTCAATGAAAATGAGTGTTTGGTCATTGTGTGGTCAGCCGAGAAGTACCACATGTACCTGGAGTACCTTCGCTTCACCCTTTGTACCGACAACTGGTGCTTGGTATGGCTCCACAACATGTGTGAAGTATGCAGCAAGCTGACTTCATGGTGGAGCATGTCCCAGGCAGCGAAAACCAGCTCGCCGATGCTCTGTCAAGGTCGCCATGCGCCGAAATCTTGGTGCAGGACGATGCAGAATGGGAGGAGATCCTGCCACTAACCACCTTACAGGAGACTCCATCTGATTAGTTCCGACGCTGACGACAACACTATGCACGAACTCTATCGGGCAGTCGTAAATGCGCAGCTGGGATGCGCACTCAGCCGAGAATACCAGGACCCTTGTGCAAGGAGGACTGTAGAGTTCTCGCGCGTTTTGGATGGACGATTAGAGACCTGCGGACTGATCAACCGCGATGTGTGGTGTCTGTTCGTTCCCCGAGTGTGAAGGATGAAGTGTTGAAGCACATGCTCTACAGCAGAGTTTGAGGACACCCTGAGATGGAAGAGACAATAAGAAACATGAGCAAGCCCCTTTTCTTGCCCAGCCTAAGCAAACATACAAAGCAGATATGTGCAACAATGTACCAACTGCAACCAATTCAAATCACGATGAGCTGACGGGGTACAACAACAACAGTCCTGACTGCCCACAGTCAATCAAGACAGTGTCCCTCAACGACTTCCCCAGGTCTTCCGGAGGTAAGAGGTTCATCATAGTATTCACTGACAATTTCTCCAGGTGGGTCACAGCATATCCCATTAGCAGCGCACGAGCCACGAATGTTGCCAAGGTCCTGCAGACGGACTTCTTCGCCAGGTGAGGATATCCGCAGAACTTGCTGACCAATAACGGCACTCAAATTACCTGCAGTAAATGGCACAAGCTCTGTACCCATTGCAGAGT
Source organism: Clitarchus hookeri (assembly GCA_002778355.1). Taxonomy (NCBI): domain Eukaryota; kingdom Metazoa; phylum Arthropoda; class Insecta; order Phasmatodea; family Phasmatidae; genus Clitarchus; species Clitarchus hookeri. Next base: position 1,495,011 of record NQII01000058.1, on the reverse strand, counting down.
GTGACACTTAAAGACGGCGACCTACCACCCTCGTGTCAAACTCATGGAGAGTGGCAATTAGGAGCTGAAGACCCAGTTGCAGCTCTTTGTTGGTGACCAGCACACCACTTGGACCAACCATTTGCCAAATGCCCTCTTCACAATCCATTGGCATGTCAACGCAGAAGCAGCCGTCACCCCCCGACATCCTGCTGAAGCACAATCTAACTCTGCCTGGAGACTTCAACTTTCTGCAGGCAGCAGACGATGGTGGCCAAAGGACACTGATGAGCGACGTGAGGAGGCGCACGAAGAGGTACACACTTACCAGCGAGGCTTCATCACGTGGTGGCTCCCCACCATCATGCGACCATCACCTCGCCAAACGACCTGGACAGCACGTCTATGTCTGTATGCACCTGCAGTTCGCAGCCAGCAGTGACTTCTGTACGGGATTTGCAGCAATGTGGAGGGGCCTCACATGATTTTTCGAGTCATCGGACCCACCACCTACATGGTCCGACTTGGCAGGAAGAGTGTCTAGGTACACCTGGATGATTTGCGCCTAGCATCAGGTGACAGAAACGATGATGTCGCACTAGGTGCTGAGGTGAAACATGATTTCGACTTCAACGCTGAGGTCCACCGGCCAGCCCCTAAGGAGGAAGGTGCACCAGCGCCTCCTTCGGAAGAGCAGCTACAAGAGCCCACAAGCCCACAACGTCCGATGTCCAGAAGCCCTCCAGGGATCGTCGAGGCGGGAGCCTCATCAACATGGATGGCACAGCACCAGCCAGTATTGCTGCTCCCGCATCAGAGCAACCAGAGGCGTGCATCCAGTAAGAAGGAACATCAGCAACACCACATTCTGACTGGGTCGTGACGCCCACCTCGACGTAGGCCCCCATATCCCTCACCTTGTCCGCTACAGGTGACACCCTGGGACCTCCTGCTGCACTGTCAATGACATCAGGATAGCTACCACAGGTGTCCACCACTGACAAGGAGGTGATGCACTGGGGAAGCATCGCAGTAGGTGTGTCACCATCAGCCTAGGGGTCACCACCTGGTGATCAATCTCTCTCGGTCACTGCAAGCCCGGGTGGCTACTGGTGGCAGTGGGTTTGGTAAAGCAGCAAGAGGAGCAGTGATGGCGGCAGCGAGGCAGTCAGCTCCCCCCTGTCCCTCGAGATGGAGATGTCTGCCAGTGCGGGCGTGCTTCAGCTACGGTGACACCACCACATCCCATACTGAAGCAGGCCACCCATGTCAGGATCAACACCAGCAGCAGCCACACTATCACATCCAGGCAACTCCAGGACCCCATATGCCATACCACCCAGACACCGTGGGTGCACGGCCTGCCCCTGCGATGTCTGATGATGCACGGCCCGCAAACTGTCTCACCAGGAAGGGAGTGTTTGACACAGGGCGATTTCCTCCCTCTAAGACTGTTTGCCATGCCGCGGTTCCTTCGCCTCAACCGCACAGCATCAACCAGCACCACCATATGATCATGTGCATTTTGGAATGCCGATTGCAGTGCAGAGTACTGCACAGGAGTGTAGGACATTGCAACATCCTACCACCTCCCAACACCCCATCACCCCTTAATACCGATGGGTAGTGGTGCATTATGGAAAACCCAGCACAATTACAAAAGTCATTATCAAATTAAAGAAAGACACACTAGGAGGGTAAACACTGAGAGACACCCCTACAAGCATTTTTATTGTTTTGTTCTATTAAATCTAAAATTCACATATATATCATCCACATTGTTTCACCCTCATTTCGTACCTTCAGAATAAAATTGAAATTATTATATGTTCCAAATAACATTACATTAATTTCCATGCAAGTATTTGTGTTTTTAAATTGTTTTGCAAGTTTTCAATAATGAAGGAAGTAGTCCAGTCGAGCCGAGTGCCACCATAGTTCGTTCCTCGCGAGCTCGCCATATTCAGTTGCAGTTAAGTGTTTCAAGGGTGTCGGTCGCATCGCGCATGCGGTCCGGGTGACTGAATTTTTGTGTTTCAAACAATGTAGTGTATCAATAGTAATGTAAATGTTTGGAACCATTTGCTTTATTCTCACCCAGAGTCACCATCCCTTCACCCCCGGGACTTCAATCGTTTGGGGAAGCATTACTTTCATGTAAGTTCTTTGTGGCCCTTTTCGCGCCCATTTGCATGATATCCTATCTGGCGGGCTTGCAGGCCTGATTCTGTATAAGCTTTCACGAATCGTGATGTAATTTTCGTGTAAGGATAATTACACAGGAGTTTGCATATTACTTGTGTTTTTTATTTACGCACCGCCTAAGGGCATTTCGGGGTATGGGTCCCCATAACCCGCCTTCTCCTAACATAAGTCATAGTAAATTCAATATGTTCAACTCAGAGTTTTTGCAGTTAAAGGCGTGTGTGTCAGCCTGATTAAACCCCTCAGTACAACAGATGTGAGTATCAGGTGTGAGGAACACCTGACTCTCCTAGCCTGAGGGGCTCATCAGTATTCAACAATTCACTGAAGGACTGTGTGTGTCCGGGCGAATGGCTCGCTATACCCTGAGATCATCACTATCACCAATCATTGACTCTGCCATTCGACAGGGTCTGGCGCCTATTCGGTTATCCAATGTCAACAATCACCTTACACCTTTGTCCTGCCCCTCACAACTTCGCCTAACCCAACACCACACAGCTACCAGGCATCACTAGTCATCCAATAGGATGATCCAATGGGAATTTGTATTTGTAATTGGGTTGTTGTTAATGAGGTCAGATAACTAATCTACCTCTTGTGGTGGCGCGAGCTCTCAACCAGTTTACCACTTGCTTTGCCATCCCTTTTAGTCAGATCGAGCAGGCCATAGGTGCTGCATGCACATCGCGATATGAAGGGCCATTAATTTTGGCTCTGATAATTTTTGTTTAACATAGTCGTTTAATGTAAGTAAACTGCTTCTTCTTGTCTTCGTGTCACCCACTGTGTTCGCAGAACCAGTCAATCGACTCACCAGCCCTGGAGCTTCATTTTGTGTAATGTTATCTTGTTCACATAATTTTGTATTTTTCGCAGCTATCCCCGCTGACGGGCCTTGTGAGCTAGATCAATTTTCGTTCACCTGTACTTGTGTGTTATTTAGATGTATTTCACGCAATACAATTATTACTGAATCTATTTCACCTGCATTCTTATTCAGTAGTGTTGAGCTTCGGGTCCTGACCCTACCCAGGGAACTTCCCTACCTCGCCGAGGTGCATTCACTCTTGATTTATACTTAGAATGCAAAGGTGTACCATGGGTAGCAAGAATACTATGGAAACAACCATATTTTGGCGTAAGACAGTACTGTGTTTGTAGAGGACGTAGCTAGCTACGTGGTCGCTCGTCTCACAAGTCCTGAGAATCAAGGTATCGTACTCACCCGTGTTAACTGGTGGGTTGACATTCTGCTCACCTAGCATAATTCCATGTAATCTGACTTTTCGAGGACTCAGTCACAATAAAATAACTATGTTTTACCAATACCATAAGTTGTGGTTACTCTGGACCTGGGGGTGACTTTGTGACACAGGATTTTTCACTGTTATTTGAATTTCCTTCCATTTAAAAGAGGCTATTTGTAATGTTCAGTGGTTCAATTGGCACCACTGAATATCTGACACATCCTATTGAAATATGGGGACATTTAAACATGATTTTTTTGTGTCTCAAAGTGTACGACATGTCACAAAGTGATCCCTGCTTACGGTACCAAATGTTACCGAACATAACTAGTGTTTACCCATCCGCCACCATTCAGGTTATGTTATTTTGTGTGAACTACAGTGTGATAGCTACACTTAAATAAATACCCGACTGTGATTTATATTCATTTCAGGTCTGGCTGCTTCATGGCTACTTTGGGAGGTAGTTCCAGCAATTAGGCTTTCTCAGTGTTTTATGTAGTCTTATTTAATGTTACTGGCATATTGAGAGTCCTGAACAGCTACACACCTGGTGTAATGAGAAAGTACTGGGATTCCACAAGTAGTCTACATTTTGAACATCCTACAGTTTACTATTATAGAAGTAGCCTATTGTTTGAAATGCTTTAATAACTTTTTTCAAACGATGTGGATGAACAGTAAACATTGCCTACATGGGTGGTTGACCAAACGACCAGCAAAAATTTGTTTTGCCTGGGTAATAATCGTGTTAAAATGGAACAGGGCATGAAATCATCGCCCAACTTCAGTACTCCCCTTCACTCAATCGCACCATCCCATCAGTAATATAATATGCCAGTTCAGTGCAGTGTTATTGTATACCTAGTGTGTCGTCTTGTTATTTATGTATGTTATTTGTGGCAGACAACTATGTTCTCTTGGTGCGAGAGCATAGGCCTGCCACATGACCTGAGTATCAACAGTTCTAGTTAGGTCCTTTATAGCAGTGTACACCACCACATGCACCTAAACCTTCCAATGGAGCCAGGAACTGCTGAACCGACATATTTTATGATATACTATTGCTCTCACATCCCAGTCAGATGACCACTGGGTGGTACCCTTCCCTCACATCCTCTGTTTTTACACGGCATGTGCAACTTTCCTCTTCTCATTTGAAACCTGTTCTGTAGATTCTCATACTGTCTTTGATCGCCTGCACGACCCAGTGGACAGCGACATAGTTACGAGAAGGAACGTTCCAATATTTATTTCATGTTAAAATTACGCAACTTTTAACAAACAAGGTTTCGTTGGGTAGAGTTTTACGATAACAACAGAATATTACACAATATTATGAATAATTATGTATATAATGGTCAAATAGCAGATCGTTCTACAAACTTGATAGTTACAATGTAGATGAATAACGTCTGGTTTAAGTTTGACTTCTTCCCGCATGTTTACATCTTTGGTGCCTCTGTGGTTGTATTTGTTATTATTTTACTTAGCGCTCACATGTCTATTGCCGTGGGAGTTTTGGTTGCGTTTGTAATTCATTACCTGTGTTGAATAATCAGTTCTAGCGGTACATTGAACAAATTTATTTTAAAACTTGTGGAGTTATTCTCTATAATCGGTGATAGCCAGAAAAATGTGTATTTAAGTGAAGCGCGGAGTTAAAATTTCGTGTCGTATTTTACGTGTGGGTATGAACTTTGTCGGAATAGTTGATCTACTGTTAAATTNTGCGGAGTTAAAATTTCGTGTCGTATTTTACGTGTGGGTATGAACTTTGTCGGAATAGTTGATCTACTGTTAAATTCTGTATCCTTTTAGCGCTGCTACCCTTGGCTAGAAGACTGATTAAGGTAAGTAATATTCCACACACTTAAACGCATGTGCTTTAACCTCATAACCAGATGTTATACATACTGTTTGGCAGTTGTAATGTATGCAATAAACGCGATAAAAAAAATATAATTTTCACATTCCGAATACATATTAGAAAAATATATTGATAAACCCCCCTCCTCCATGTTTTCGAGCGGAATTACGTGCTTGTAAGGCAGGATTTACAATATCCCGTCTCGGCCGTCCATCATCCATCTGCCAGTCTCCCAGCCGAGCGATTTACAACCATATACTAAATATTGACCGATCTCCCTGGCTGCGCACAACTAGTCTCCGTGTCCCAACATTCAACTGCTTTTCTGCCAACACGCCTAGTAAAAACGGCGTGGGTTGTATTTTGGGTTAGAACATTGATTAGTAAAATAGTGCTTTGAGAGTATGTATACTTCCTCTAACCAATATTTAATGCAATTAGATTAAATTCAGAGTGGCTTATATATATAATAATAACCCGCAACTAGGCTACCGCCCGCTGGCGAGCTCTCTCACCTCTCCCCTACACGACCTAACTCCACTTCTATGCATTTCCTGAACTTTGTGCAACCCCCCTCACAGATACCTATTCCTCCCGCAACACATTNCCTAACTCCACTTCTATGCATTTCCTGAACTTTGTGCAACCCCCCTCACAGATACCTATTCCTCCCGCAACACATTCCACTCCCTCACAGACCTCACAAGTGTGGACTGCTTACCCCGCTCCGTTCTTCTCCACACCCTCTGAATCTCCTCGCTGTTGTTTCCTCTTCCGCCAAACACTCCCTTATTTACCTTCCCCACCCTCTCACTACATTCACCCTCCCTCTACATTCTTCATCATGTACATCCGAAAGCCTTTCAACTCTCCCCCTGTCCTTCAACATGCTCCACCCCATTTCTTTCATCATCACTGATGGCCTAGAGTTCCCTTCATCCTCACCATCCTACCCCTGTCTTCTCCACCTACCCTTCAGCCATCTTGCTGCCCTCTTTGCACCTTCTCTAGCTCTCGCACCCCCATCTCTACGCACGGGTCCCATACTGCTGCCGCATATTCTAACATTGGCCGTACCATTGTGCCATATGCCTTCTCCTTAATCTCACAGCTGACTCCCTTCAGAACCCTTCCCAACATACCCAAAGCCCTTCTTCCCTTTGCAACCACCCTCTCTACCTGTTTTTTCCATCTGAGGTCTCCCTGCAATACAATCCCTAGACACTTATATTCTACTGCTTCTTTTATCTCTTGCTCCTCCCATCTGTACATGTCCCTGCTTATCACCTTCTTCCTTGTAAACCTCACTACCTTAATTTTTCTTATATTTATCTTCATTTTATTCTCCGTGGTCCTTAACCATATCCTGTCAATGTCTGCCTGCAAGTTTTCACCCCCTCCCATCACTGCATACCATACACAAACATCTGCAAATAATCTTATTTTTTCCCTAATTCCCAAACCCATGTCATTTACCATTATGGTAAACAACAGAGGTCCCAGCACACTTCCCTGCAGCACCTCTGATGTAACCTCTCCCTCCTCCGATGTTGCCTCCCCCACTTTCACCCTCTGTCTTCGCCCCCTGAGGAAGTCCCCAAGCCATTCCACTACCCATTTGTCCGATATCAGCTCATCCACTTTCTTCATCAAAGTCTATGAAGCAGGCATCCACCTGCTTCCCCTCATCAACTATCTGCACCAGATCCTCTAACAGCCCAGCCAGCTGCGTCTCACATGAGTATCCTTTTCTGAAACCATGTTGCGACTCCTCCAACCAATTCCTCTTGTTCATAACATTCACCCCATACTTAACCACCAGCCTATCCATTACCTTTCCTGTACTCGATGTGAGACTCACCAATCTGTAACTGCCAGGCCTCCCTCTATCCTCTTGCTTGTGTATTGGGACCACCAACGCATCCTTCCGACCTTGTGGCAACTTACCCTCTCCTAAGGACTTGCTAAACAACACCTCCAAATATTTCACTAACTCTCTCCCACCAAACATTAGTGCTGCGTTCTCTATCCCCTCTGGTCCCACTGCCTTACTGCTCTTCAACCCCCTGTTTACCATTGCTATCTCCCACTCCCTCATCTTATTCTTACTAAACATCCCCCAATCTCTTTTAGCCTCCCTTTTCCAATCCTCCTTTGTCTCAAACGCTGACAAGTACTGGCCTTGCAGCATCTCCGATTTTTCTTGGTCATTTGAAGTATTTCATAGATTTAGAAGTGCTTGTCATTTGAAAATTAAGTTATAAACCAACATGTTTATCACTGTTGACAATACGACTTTGACAGTTGTGTCCATAGGGGTAGGTCATTGTTGGGTACATGCGAAGAAGACAAATAATCGATCTACCTCTATGTTTACATCCAGTCTTGGTACGTCCGTCATCNATCCCCTCTGGTCCCACTGCCTTACTGCTCTTCAACCCCCTGTTTACCATTGCTATCTCCCACTCCCTCATCTTATTCTTACTAAACATCCCCCAATCTCTTTTAGCCTCCCTTTTCCAATCCTCCTTTGTCTCAAACGCTGACAAGTACTGGCCTTGCAGCATCTCCGATTTTTCTTGGTCATTTGAAGTATTTCATAGATTTAGAAGTGCTTGTCATTTAAAAATTAAGTTATAAACCAACATGTTTATCACTGTTGACAATACGACTTTGACAGTTGTGTCCAAGGGGTAGGTCAATGTTGGGTACATGCGAAGAAGACAAATAATCGATCTACCTCTATGTTTACAACCAGTCTTGGTACGTCCGTCATCAGTTCATTGCTGCAAACTAATACAAACAAAACTATTTACAAAGAAAAAAAATTCTCCATAAAAGCTAATATTTTTGGCGGTATTGTGTTTAAAGTACCCAAAATGCGGATACACGTACATAACGAAAATTAATTGATGTTAAAAACTATTTTTAAATAGCATATAACGCATGATTTTATTACTTCTACTATCGCAAAGAAGGAACTCATGTTTACAAATATAGTTATTAATAAATCTTTAGGAAAAATGTAACGTAATTTCATTTTACAGCTACATAAACAAACAAAACAAAGACGGCTAAAACAATACACTGCGCACACTACACAGCCTTCTAAATAACTGGGATGAACGGGTAACAAAACGTGCAAGTTAAGAAGGCTGTAATTTCATCCGTCAAAAGTTAAAGCTTGCCAAGGTTTTGACGGACGGACGTATAGAATTAATGACCACATCTGATTGGCTGTTGGTCACGTTATTGACGGACGGACGCGATGGGTTGCTGTAAAACCTGCCTGGCACTGTGATTTATCTTTATTTTGTTAGTATAGATTGCAGTACAAATAAACCATTAACTTAGTTCTTATGCTGTGGAAATAATACATATACAGTTTTTTTACGCAATTTAGGTAGTATTTGATAATTTGTAAAAAAAAAATCCTTATACATCAGGGATTATAAGAGTTTTCAATCTGCTGTATATAAGCAAGTAAACATACCTACATATTTATCTGTGTATTGGTTGAATCAGTTAGGATTCATAGTATGCTACCAAGGTGCGCTATAATTCTTTTTATGTAGCTTATATTGGGTACTTAGGTATCGTATCACGTCTCTTCATAGTCAGCTCGTGCAGCTCGTGACGTAATGTACGGCCATTAATTGGTGTCTTCCTTTAGTACGCGAGTTGCGAACTGCGGCTGAGACTATACAGGTTGAGTATAAAAGAATACCCCAACTTTGAAGGTCTATAATATCAAAACCAAACAACCTACAACCTTGATTGACCAATCAAATTAACCGTGAAGTTTGTTTACCATACATTCATAAATGTTCAATGTGACCACCATGAGCGGCTCTAACGACATCTACGCGATGATCAAACTCGTTCCGCGCTCTTGTCAGCATGTCCGGTGTTACGGTTGGATGGCGTCCGTAATTCTCGTTTTGAGGTCGTCAATGTTAGCCGGCAATGGTGGACGAAACACTTGATCCTTTATGTACCCTCATAGAAACAAATGGCACGGGGTAAGATCCGGGCTTCTTGGGAGCCAGTGATGAAGAGCCTGGTCACCGGCTGCTCCTCGACCAATCCAGTGTTGCATCAACGTCTCGTTCAGGTATCCGCAAACAGTTAGGTGCCAATGGAAAATGAAATCCCCCGCCGCCTTTTCTAACTGAGGAAACAACCACTCTGTAAGCATGTCCAAATAAGGGATTCCAGTAACAGCGGGCTTGTGAAAAAAGAAAGGGCCGAAAGCATTGTCTATGGATACAGCGCAAAACACGTTCACTTTGGGGGAAGAACACGTTCACTTTGGGGGAAGCGCTCTCGTGTTCGGTGGTTTCATGTGGAGGCTCCTGACCCCATATCCGCACGTTGTGCCGGTTCACCTTGCCATTTATTTGTATGGAACATCGCTTCATCGCTAAAACCCAGTTTAGACATGAAGGCATCGTCTACCTCGTTCTGGGCACATAAAGGAAACATCAGACCACATTGACGTGTCGNCCCAGTTTAGACATGAAGGCATCGTCTACCTCGTTCTGGGCACATAAAGGAAACATCAGACCACATTGACGTGTCGATTGCGAGCTCGCTTCCCCCTCACCACCTCAAACCGAGAGTCACGAACGCCATCCAAACCGCAACACCAGACATGCTGAAAAGAGCGTGGAACGAGTTTGATTATCCCGTAGATGTCGCTCGGGCCGCTCATGGTGGTCACATTGAACATTTACGAATGTATGGTAAACAAACGTAATGGTTCCACGGTTCATTTGGGTTCCACGGTTCATGTGATTGGTCAATCAAGGTTGTAGGTTGTTTGGTTTTGATATAATAGACCTTCAAAGTTGGGGTATTCTTTTATACTCCTCCTTTATGTTGGTGTTAAGTTCTTCTGTAGCCGCCGCCGGTGGCGTTGAGTTTGCGACGTCACTGTGTGTGTGTATGTGTGTGTGTGTGCGCGTGTGTGTGTGTGTCGCGCGCGCCGTTTGACGTTTTGGGGAGTTAAATGAACTTTCGATTGATGGATTTCTCGAGTTTTGAGAATTTTACTGCCGTTTCATCACGTTTTTCGTTGTATTCGCAATTTAAGTTTTTGCTGACTGTACGGGTTGTTTCCAAGGTCACGTGCCTTTGCACGGCGGTGGTGATGATGATGATGACGACGATGATGCGTTAGGTGTACTATTGCGTGTTTGTTTTTCCAAGCCCTCCTACGTCGTTAACAAGAAATGTGCGTTTGTTGACTTTGTTGTGAAAGCAAATTGTGCAGCAGGAATGTTGTTAAACGTGACGTATTCCTTCTTAGATGCATAGCTAGTAAATGACACAGGCCTAATGCAAGTAAAATTCCTGCCCAAATTAAAAACACAATCGCGGATGTTCTTAGTAACATACTTATAAAGTTCACGAGTTGTTATTTATTACATTTTTATTAGTAGTTCTATGTTTACATAGAACAGTCTTAAATAAACACGACAAATATTGTTTTGTTGGTACGCGAAATGTTTACTATCTGGCGCAGGATATCACGTGAACTCATATGAGAGCAAACGAAGACTTCAAATGTTGGCTGCATTAACAATTTCACGGTTTTACTTGGGTGATGCTTGAATAAAGTGATCAGACCCGTGATAATATATTTAATAACGTCAGCCGAAACCTCAGTTCCGGGAACCCAACTTTTCAAGCTAAGGTTTTTTTTTAAATGTCAAAAGTATGCAAAAATGTATTTATATTTCTTAAATTTTTTTATTTTTGTATTTTTTTTTTTATTTTTTTCGTATTTATGACTTCTTGTATGGTGATTAAATATCTGTAACAGTTCCAGTATTTACAATCAAGTCGACTTCACTCGTCCATTCAAGTCCCACCTTATTTGAATCCAGATATCATGAGTTTTTCCTGTTCGGGACGTACAAATGCGCACTCGGCCGCGTTCCACTTAGTACTGACAGCAGCTGAAATTACTGACAAGCGTTCCTTTACATACTGATTCTACTGATCAGTAACTGACGAATGGCGCTGTGGCGTCTGGGTTGGAGGCTATATTTCCGGCTGAAGCCACAGACGTGCAGGAGTCAGGGAGTCTCGTCAAAAGCAGACGACGTAACATGGCGGCGATGGATAACGAGGAAGTTACGCTGTTGTTATCAGCAGAAGATGCAGGTGCAAAGTATATTTTCACATTCTTCGATCTCATCATCGGTTGATGAGTCGGAATCAGACGAAGATGAATAGAAAAAAAATAGCAATCCCTGTTGACAACATGGTTAGGCCTACCATTGTTTCACCGCGCATAGCAGACGCCGTTATGCGTGCTGAACACCCCCCTTCTGAGTGCGGCATTATTTATAGGGGGCGTAGCTCGATCGAGAACAATCTTCACACGTTGGCCTCCGCCGAGGGGATTGACGACCAGAAAGTTCGCTTGGCCAGGGAGGGTGGGTCAAGTTGTGATTCACCCCTTTCCCTCGACACGCCGAGAAGAGTCGCTCTCTTGTGAAGGGCCCCGCGTGCAACGTTATTTTTCAATTTATTCGTTGTATTAAAATTTAATCAATGGAATGTCACAACACGGTGAAATATCGTTAAAACACAGGGAGTAAAATGTAGTCACTTGAACACCCTTAAATCTAGTTGTTCACTGCTGCAATAACATCTGATGAACAACTAGCGGCTGGATGAAGTACGCGTAGAAGCTGATTTAGAACGCACGCACCCGCGCGCTCACACACACACACCACGAACATACGCACAGTACAAATCTTGAAGCTAAGTACTATGATGCCGCTAACGCACAAAAGTTCGCTAAGTTGTCTCGTAATTTACAGGATGTTGATATGTTGGCAGCATTGGAAATATATATGTATTTTTTATGTTGTTATTGTTTTCGTCGCAATCGCCGACAATATTCAGTCACGACAAATTATCGAAGGTACGCCGCCAATTTTCCCGTACAGTAGTCATATTCATTACTTTTTAAACCACTTTTACCTTCGGTAGTATCCACGTTCTGATTGGCCACGCACGGTGGAAAGCACACACAACACAGAAATTGCAGGTCATAGCCCAACTTTCTGTGTTATATTTCTGTGCGTGTGCTGTGCGTATCTCATGCTAACATACAGTCAAGGAAATAAGTATTTTTACTCTGCAGGTTAGAAAAATAAACATAATTTTTGNCTTTTTAAACCACTTTTACCTTCGGTAGTATCCACGTTCTGATTGGCCACGCACGGTGGAAAGCACACACAACACAGGAATTGCAGGTCATAGCCCAACTTTCTGTGTTATATTTCTGTGCGTGTGCTGTGCGTATCTCATGCTAACATACAGTCAAGGAAATAAGTATTTTTACTCTGCAGGTTAGAAAAATAAACATAATTTTTACCACTATGAATACAAAGAAACCCATAGGAATTTTAACACATGCATCATTTGACGTTCACAATTGTAGCTACGTATGTACACAAATAAAAAAAAAAGCATTCACATAAAACAGCACAGAAAGTTAATTTAATTTGCCTTTTTGTACTGTGAAAAAAAGTATTCGTACACTGACTGAAAATGAAACTCATAACAAAGTCAAATCATTTTAAGTTAGGTATTTGTATGGCCACCCCTGTTTTGCATCATCTCTCTCAACCTCTTTGGCATGGAACGGACCAATATTCTTGTAGTCTCAGTTGTGATTTTGTACTATCCTCGTAACAGACGTTCTTCCAAAGAAGTCTTTCAAGTTTTCTGACTCATTTCGAGTTCTCTCCACAAATACGTGATTGGGGTCAGGCCTGGACTCTGTACTGTAGTGTTACGAGCGTGAAGAATCGCACGCCAATCACAGACGGACAGTTTTTGCTGTATGTTTCGGGTCGTTGGATTGTTGAAAGTAACAATATCTGGCAAGATCCATGTCATCTGCACTTTTCTTTAAGATTTCTTTGAGATTATTCAGATATACGAATCTGTCCACGTTACCGTCAACAAATACAAGTTTCCCAACACCAGAGGCTGCCAANCAAATAAAAAAAAAAGCATTCACATAAAACAGCACAGAAAGTTAATTTAATTTGCCTTTTTGTACTGTGAAAAAAAGTATTCGTACACTGACTGAAAATGAAACTCATAACAAAGTCAAATCATTTTAAGTTAGGTATTTGTATGGCCACCCCTGTTTTGCATCATCTCTCTCAACCTCTTTGGCATGGAACGGACCAATATTCTTGTAGTCTCAGTTGTGATTTTGTACTATCCTCGTAACAGACGTTCTTCCAAAGAAGTCTTTCAAGTTTTCTGACTCATTTCGAGTTCTCTCCACAAATACGTGATTGGGGTCAGGCCTGGACTCTGTACTGGAGTGTTACGAGCGTGAAGAATCGCACGCCAATCACAGACGGACAGTTTTTGCTGTATGTTTCGGGTCGTTGGATTGTTGAAAGTAACAATATCTGGCAAGATCCATGTCATCTGCACTTTTATTTAATATTTCTTTGAGATTATTCAGATATACGAATCTGTCCACGTTACCGTCAACAAATACAAGTTTCCCAACACCAGAGGCTGCCATAATCCCCACACCATGACTCCACCACCTCCATGCTTCACCGTGGCTTGAAGGGTTTTAAGGTTCAGTGATGTGTTANTAATCCCCACACCATGACTCCACCACCTCCATGCTTCACCGTGGCTTGAAGGGTTTTAAGGTTCAGTGATGTGTTAGGTCTTATCATTAGGCCTGTATCATTTTGAGAAATTCAAATTTTATTTTCATTACTAAAGAAAACTTTGAGATGATGGTTTATCGCCGAAAAAGTTGACTGCGAGGATTCTTCCCTACTGTACACATGTCCGACAGTTTTCTTTCCGTATTGGCTGTCATGCATGTATGACGCTATTACCCCATTTCACTGGGCCAATGAAGATTCTGATACTATAAGGCAGAACGTTCGTGATTGGTCTGCAAACAACTTAGCCGAATCAAAATCTTGTTCATCCAACCATGAAAGAATAAACAAGTTAGAGTGTTATAGAAGATAATGTCGGCTTAAATAATTTTCGCTATTTTCCATCATCTCTAATAATACCATATACCATTGGCCAAGCACTATTTCAGGTAGTTAACAAGCTACCAATTTGCGGTTTTTCTTGATCATTCTCAGTAGTGTTTTGGTATCTCTTGGACATCTTGTTTAGCCGTCGACTAATGTTTTTTTTTGTCTTATTTCTAGGACCACCTGTTTTTCGAGAAAAGATTTACGCGAAAGCTAGACTCCGGTATCCTAAAGCATACTTGCAGTCTTCCTTTGGTTTTTGGCCAGGTGTCTATCGGGAGACAGTCTCTTACCTGACTGGGCCAATCAGAATTATGTAACTCCGACTCTCATCTGCTACGCGTGACAGTTAAAATCATCCAAAGTAGTAGGAAAAGGAGAGTTCACGCAAACCTGACTGCTGGCTGTGGAGCCACGGCGGACATCTTGGATGACGTCATGTCGGAACCTCCTGCTCTGTCATTCCTCGCCAGTAGAGGCAAACTTAGATTTCCCTTTTTTCCCTCTGGAATTTCCCTTTTTGCCTCCCGCTTTATCACTCCATCTCGGCACTTAACGCTCTTGCATTCCGATTAGATTTCTCCCGCTCTTTCATTCCNGCCTCCCGCTTTATCACTCCATCTCGGCACTTAACGCTCTTGCATTCCGATTAGATTTCTCCCGCTCTTTCATTCCGATGTTAGTTTTTTCTTGTGCTCTGTCATCCTTCCTCTCGTCCGTTCTATCCCTTGGGGGTTTTTCTGATATTCCTCCTGGTCTCCTTTATATTTATATCTTGTGTTTTTATTTTTTTCGTGCTCTGTCATTCCTTCTTGCCTCTCGTCCGTTCTATCCCTTGGGGAGGGGGTTTCTCACATTTCTTCCGGTCTCCTTTATTTTCGTCCTTTCCTCTCTTGCTTTTAGCATCCACCATATTGATTGTCGTCGATGTCTTCTGCTGTAGGCGTCCATCTTGAATTTCCGCATCCGCCACCAGAGTGTGCTTAGATCTTTCATTTTAAGTTCTCCATCTTTAATTTCCGCGCCGGCTGCCATCTTTGATTCCCGCGCCTGCTACCAGTGTGTGTGTGGAGTTCTACATTTGGCGGCTAAGAGCGCTGGTATCGACGAAGCCATTTTGTGCATGATAGTTGGTTTACTCATCGCTAGCAGGGGCGCGCTATCATCGGGGAGGTGAGTTCAACCGGCGGTTCACAATTGAAAACATAACAGTAACCACAGAACATAGGCCGTGTGCATGAGAGTTCCTAACATAGTGCACAAAGGAAATAAGTAGTTGTATTTCATTCCTTATGCGGGCGCATGGGGCAACAGCCAATCAAAACAGAGTATACACATTTAGCGAAGTTGTTTATTTGAAATGGAGGAACAGTTATTCTGCAGAAACGAAGAAATGTTGCAACATATAAAATTTGAGAAGAGAACAGGTGACGGTTTACTAGCAGAAATTTTTAAATGTCATCCACCTATTTATCGTCGCAAAAAGAAAGATTTGAAAGTAAAGCAAAAATGAAAAATATTTTAAATCACTGTTTATTTTCAACATAATATTGCAGTTTCACGAAAATACATTATTTATCAACACTGCCAAATAACGTCAGAATCGTCGCAAAATTTCATTGGCTAAAAATAATACGTAAGTATTCAGTTGTGAATCACTTTCGCGCAAGAATTCTGTCCTTGGGGATTTTTTACTGTTGTGTCTTATGCTCTTTGCCGGGGTTTTTTTTTTATTGTGAACCAACCCTTATCCTGCGTGCTAGGTTGTACGTGATTCACCTAGTCTCTTTCTATACCATATTCGCGGTTTATTCGCACTTTTTGAATCAAACCTTTGCAAAGTCACCCCATGTATGACGGTTTGGTTGTTTCTTTAGTATGCCACGCTTCATAAGCGTCTTATACTTATGTTAACGTAGAAGTACCTCATGTTTAGTTAAATTGGACTTTACTTACATAGAGTCTATAAATTACAATAATTAATATGAATAAAAACAGAGAGAAAATAGGTGTGTTGGTACTGCGTAGTAAGAAATAGTTCGTATTTAGAATGTTACAATACAGGGTACGCACGAATGCGCTGTGCAGTTCCTGTGGTGTAATTTTCTATATAGTTAAGTTTTCTTTGCGTGAGGCGGAGATATATCCTGAAAGAGAACTTTAGCAGGGCTTTAGTAAAGTTGGAAGTAACTGTGAATGGACTTTAATGTGCAGTGTAGAAAGAGCGTGTGAGAGGTTCTGCAGCCAGTGAACAGATAGTAGAGGTCTTGATGACAATCGTGGCGCCGTGTCATAGCGTCTCGACAGTAGTGTAGCTCGCCAAATAGACGGATGTGCTAGAATTATCGTCACGAGCGACACAGAAATAGAAATATCTCTGAGTAAGTTCACACACGCGAGAAGAGATCCGCTAAATGCTAGATACTGAACTATGAATAACTAGGCGTAAACTACGGTGGCCTTGGAAACAAGGACGGTCAATATTAGTGGCCTAGAGCGGGGCCCGCGCCACGCACGCTAGCTGAATAGTAGCTTTATGGCCGGTGGGGCCGCGGTCGCTTAGCGGCCAGAGCGCTCGCCTCCCACCAAGGCGGACCGGGTTCGATTCCCGGCGGGGTCGCATGTAGCTCCCGCATGCGTAATACGTGGTGGGCATTGTGGTTGGCCGGCGGGTTTTATCGGTGTGCTCCAACCCTAGGATTCCTCCACTGCTCCATCCTAAACATCCCCCCCTCCCGGATAGATTTTACGGATATTTTACGGTTTCATGACACGATATCGATGATGACATAATTAAAATACTAAATCATTTTAAAAATAACATTCGTTACATATATTCTATAGGAATTTGATCGGAAAATCGTGATTCGTACAAATTAACAAATTAAAAAAAAAAGTTAGTTTAACACGCAGATTGTTTTTAGCTGAACTGTATCTTGAAGTCGCACAGAAAAGGTGAGTTGCAGTTTCTGTAAAGTACTGCGCTTTGTTCACCTGGAGTAAGAGCTTCACTCGTAATTATTCAGACTTGAAACGTTATCTCAAAAGTTGAAATTAAACCGGGCGAACCACGTAACAAATTACCACGAAATATATTTTATGACATTCCACAACGTAAACAATTATTTTAAGCTGTATCGTAACGTATTTTTTTGATTTTGGTTTTCGGTGGTTTTCTGGCATCACTCTAGGAGAATGCCGGTTCCTAAGTAATTGGGTTCGATTTCGAGATTTGTGCAAAGAAATATATACATCGTTTTCAACCATTACCGTACTTTTTGCAGGCTATTATTTCATATCATAACGGGGAACGATGTAATAAGCTAAAATCCAGAAAATAATTTTAGCCTCTCAGCAGTTAACTATCGCGAAGGAAACGAAACGGAAATAACAGAACGAGTAATCAACCGAGTGGACGAGGACAGTTTGTGCTGTGGCGAACACATGATTTTGCACGCATGAACTGTACGACACGAATGCAAGGGTTGGGGAAACGGGAGATCCCCGAGAAAACCCGCTGGGCAGCCGCATCGTCCGGCACTATTCCCACATGCGAAAATCCGGGAGTGGCCTGCCAGGGGTCGAATCCGGTTCGCCTTGATGGAGGCGAGCGCTCTATCCGCGGCGCCACCGCGGCCCCCAGCCACTAAATGTGTGTTTAGTAAAAATTGACATGATATCGTGGTGACACTACGTTAGTGTGTATGTATGTATGCATGCATGTATGTATGAAGGTTTGTACTTGTGTATGTATGTAAGTATGTATATATGTGTGTATGTGGCAGAGGTCTTGAACCACGTGCGCCAGTTCCGTGTCGTTGCGGTGGGCGGGTCTTGGGCCTACGCTACGTGAGCGCGGCGTCCAAGCAATCTTCTTAAGGGTGTTCAAGTGGCTAAAGCTTATTTGATACATTTCTAGTGTACAACATCCTTTTTCGATGTAAAATGAAATAATAGTACGATAAAAGTATGATAATGGAGGAAAATTACTTAAAAAATAAGTGAAACGATAGAACCTATATAGGAATTTAAATTATTTTTCCCTGCAAATCCCAAATTTGAATAAAGTTAATATGTTAGAATAAACAAAAATTATTATTCGTGTTACTAGAATTTTATTAATTATATTCCTTGGAAATTTGTTTTGCGATTCGCCAGTATTTCAATTTTTAACTTTTATAATACAATTTGAAGTTAAAATAGCTACAAGTTAAGCCGTTACCGCAGGTGAATTATGTGTTTGAGTTCGAATAACTTGGTGCCGTGGTGGTGTAGTGATTAAATTACTCAACTCCCACCAAGGCGAACCAAGTTCGATTCCCGGTAGAGTCGGCCCCGGTTTTTCGCATCTGGGAATCGTACCAGACGATGGCGCTGGTCGGTGGGTTTTCTCGGGAATCTCCCGTTTCTCCCGTCCTGGCATTCCTGCACTGCTCCATCCTCACCTCGTTTCACCCTCATCGGCTCTCAAGATCTCGATTTAAAGACCCGCCCAAATCTCTCCGCTCCACTCCACTTTAGGATGCACGAATAAACATAATTAATTTACGGCTGCGGCCACAGCCACATTGAAAGTTCGGCGACACCGGAACCAGAAGTCATTCAGTTGAGTTGACTTGAGTTGAGAGATTTTGGCGGTTCTCAACTACGAGGTCAAACGCACTTAAAAGGTCAAAGTAGGCGGCGCCTTTTAGGCTCCCGCCTACCTGGAGCTGTTTTCCGCGTCCGAGGCCGAGAAGCGCGGGGACGATAAGGGCTACACTGCTACGCGCATCAAGTGCGTAATCGTCGCTAAGCGCAAGGCTCTGAATTGACTTGAAAATCGGAAATAAATTTGGGAAACTGTGTAGGTGGAAAACTTGCACAGTTATATATATAGGAAAGGAAAGCAATGCTCATCTTGGCGGACGATAAGATTCTCTTGGAATGTTAAGGTGTCGAATCAAGAAATAAAGAGTATGCGAGGACACCAACCATGGATGTAGACGGCAAAGTACAGAGAGGAACCAAATGGGCACTTAAAAAAAAAAAACACCCTATGTGTTGGGCATACTATAATTGAGGGGAGAATGTAGCACTGTCGAATTGAGAAACAAGGGAAGGATTGTACAGAACAAATCATCAAAGAAAAGAAACCTAAAGCAAAGCCAGTTAAGAGACATGATACTCAAGTAGAAGGTGAGTATTTATGGGGTTTCCCCTCTTACGTTTGCAGCTTTTCTTTTACAACAATTACTCTTCGAAATAATCAAGTCACATATTGATGCTATGTTGTTTCGAAAATTTCGAAAAACCCCCAGTAATTTATACTTAAAATTCTAGGGTTGTGTCCTTACAGCAAATATCGTAGGCAGACGTTTTAGGATACATTTTTTTGCGTAAGAAGGGAAACTTATTTTCTATCTTTTTCCCTTCAGGGTATAAGTAGTTGTAATTCCTGATGAAAATGAATGTTACAAGCACACGAAAAAATTTCAGCCGGAGTGGCGTACGACCACTAACGTATGCACACTGAAGAGCCAAAAAAAGCAATTCACACCATGAATCCAGCAGGGCAGTCAACAAATCCAAACCTGCGCCAATTTGAGAAAGGGTTGCACGTCTGTCACGTTTAATGATTCTCGTCAGTCGTAGTTTGTCCCGTTCTTTCGCGATCTTTTTCCGGCCGCAACGATGTCGAAGATGTGATGTTTTACCGGATTCCCAATATTCACGGTACACTCGTGAAATGGTCGTACGCGAACATCCAATTGCTATCGCTACCTCGGAGATGCTATGTCCCATCTCTCGTGCGCCGACTATAACACCACGTTCAAACGCACTTAAAGATTGATAACCTGCCATTGTAGCAGCAGTAACCGATCTAGCTGCCGACCGCATCGCGTTACTCTGATTGGTTCCATACCTCTGTTATTTGCATGCGCACGCATATACCAGTTTTTTTGGCTCTTCAGTGTATAAATAACACAACAGTAATAATTTTTATTAGCGTGCCTTTTTGAATGTAAAGACGAGCTTAACCTATTGTAAATATGTCTTAGAAGCCACAATCACGGAAGTTTTTCCTGTGTATTGCTGCCATGTTTAAATGTAGACCCATTGTTCTGCGGAATGAGTAGTAATAGGCATTTCGCAGAAGAGGAAAAACAGAGACGGTGTTGATGCTGCGAAACAGTTGATGCGTTACGTAATGTGTTAGTTCCCGAGTAGTTAAATATAGTGCGAAGACAATCCCGTTCAATAGGTAATTGAACAGCGCCGTAAGCTTTGTGTTGGCGCAGTCGCTTTCAGTCTCAGGTAAGAGTTTACAAAAACTTTCGCTACAGTAAGTAATACCTGCAGGGTATGTATGCATTTCACAGTTCTGATGTATCATACATACGTCATCTTCACGAACGTTATACCGCACTAACAAGATCCTTCCAAGCGTTACATATGCATGTAGCAAAACTATTTAGT
>NQII01000058.1:1446190-1464696 GCA_002778355.1 Clitarchus hookeri | reverse complement strand
GGGGGGGGGGGGCACAGGTATTAACCGGACCACATACCAGAATGACCACACATACATTTGGAAAGTGTTGAAAATATACTAGTACTCTCCCTGTGACTTACAACCCCAGAAAACACAAGGTAAATACACTGACATAACACAGATTTTTTTTCCAGCTTTATTCATTTTTCATTAGTGCAAGATGAAATCTAACATCCTTGAAGGAAACACTGCAGATACAACTATGCAGGCCTTAAACATACTGTTATAATTATCTAAAAAAGTCAGTGGGCTAAACCAGGTTATTTAAGGGATGGAGGTCTTAATTAAATAAAAAAGTTAATTATAATTTCCTAATTTATTACAATACTCTCATCTCAATATCTCACAATAAATTGATATATCTTGCTATTTACAATTAATAAATTTAAATCGGTAGAATTTACAATTACCTCAAAGAAATTAATGTAATTAAATAATTAAAATCACTCATAATAGACAGTGTAACAAAACACAATACATTATTATTTTCATATTTGGCCGTTCCAATATTTACAATAAAGTCAGTATCACATGTTCATACAGTCCCACCTCAGTTTAGTCCATGTCCCACCAGTCCGCAATGTTCTAGAGTTCTCCGAGCGCCCTCATGCACAGTAGCCTTCACTCGCCGGGTATCACGCCCTCTCGTCCATTCTCGCCACTAACACCTCTCCCGCCGGCGTCTCTCAGTCTCCCGCTGTCGTCCGTCCTCTTCAACGATGTCCCTCACCGCACTCGTCTTCGCCTGGTCACCACACTCAGCAAAAGACTTGTACCAAAAGACTCCCGACCCTGGGCCCGCTGGAACTGCTCATTTCGATATACCAGTCTACGTTTTTACTGGTCACTCTATGGGATCATGTCACTAAGNGCTGGAACTGCTCATTTCGATATACCAGTCTACGTTTTTACTGGTCACTCTATGGGATCATGTCACTAAGCCTACCTCACATTAATACAACTGTCGAAGTCACACGGTCACCAGTGATGAACGTGTTTGTTTATATCTTCATTTTAAAATTACAAGCCATTTTATATGAATAAAATACGTTACCAATTTGAATTTAATGAAACTGCATTACACATTCAGCGAAGGAAACATCTTAAAGCACTTGTCTACTAAACAGTGTTGTTCTAACCTCTCACCCACGTGTTTATGACAGTCGTATTGACAGAAAAGTGGTCCAATGCTGGGATACGCAGACNTTGTTCTAACCTCTCACCCACGTGTTTATGACAGTCGTATTGACAGAAAAGTGGTCCAATGCTGGGATACGCAGACTGGTTCTGCGCAGCTAGCGTGATCACTCAACTCCATATTCACTCTACAGTTGTCGCTAAAAGTGGTAAATGAAAAATAGCCAAGATGAATGTGAAAACATGAATAAAAAAATAAAAAACAGATGTTTAGTCGCTGGCCTCCTATTTCTGAGGTCCCGTGTTCGATCCCAGATTCCGGCGGGAAGGAAAATTCCGAACTTGGGGAGTGTAGGGAACACTGCCGTGGTGTGAGGGTTTTCTTGAGGCTCTTCCATTACCTTCCCCGTCTTCATTCCACTGTATTTCCACTCCCATCTCGTCTCACCTCATCCATTCTGCAAAAAAATGTCTGTAATTTTACAAGAAATTTCTACTACAAACAGTTTTCTCGTAAAATCTGCAAAATATTTGTAATATTACAAATTATAGGCTTGTATTACAACCTAACAGTATTGAGAAGTGGTTATTTTATTATTATTTTTTCTTGTAGAAAACAGAGAACAGGGAAAAAATTATTTCAAAATATAATTGATCAGAAGAAAAAAAAAAAGCTACACCTTGCTTGCATGGCGACTAGAACTTGCGTTCCTTAGCGCACAGCCTTAACCATAAGACCAACGTAACTTACACACGAAATTCGCAATTATTTTTCTATTAAATACAGTTGTAAGTACCTACAAAATAATAGTAAAGTTTTTGGTTTAAAAGAACATTAACTTCATTTTAGAGTTTTGTGTAGATATGAAACATTAACATTAACTGATAATGAGTAATACCGTCACGTGTTTTTTTTTTTTTAATTGTCGTCGTTTATTATGATTATTTGAGTTGTTTTAAATCTTTTACGTTTTTCAAACGTGCAATATATTTATTTTTGCACGCAACTTCACTTTACGTCGCCCGTAGTTTTTGCACACGCAGCTACACACGGGTTTTACGTTGTTGAGTGTCCGTCATTTTGCTTGAGCTCGTGGATACGGGCCAGTGTAGTACAAAAATTAATTAACGTCTACTAAAAACACGGCTCTTGTAGTTCTACAAACAAGTAATTTTACAGGAGAAATTTTTGTAATGATTTTTATTCAGAAGTTGATTTGAAAAGTGCTCACTTTGCCGTGAACATTCTTTTAGAGGTGTGCGTGTGTAGTCGCCGGATTTGTTAAATTTTCAAATCCAGCATGAGGAAACACACTCGCCCTAGTTTCTCAGCACGCCGCTCACTCGGCCTGGGAGCTGATCGATCGCTTATATAAACGTCACTTAAAATGTCATCGACCCAGAAGTTGATGTGTCGCACCAGATAGTCGTAAACGCCCTTCCTTGGGCGAAGAGTTGGTCGTGTCACGAAACCTCCCATGTTCCTTCGGATGATATATAAATGTGCAGCGCATCCTCCTAGAAGCAAGCAGGTTGTTGTAAGACTGGGAATCTGCGCCTAACCCCAGGCTCTATCAGTGAAGGACATGCTTGTGGCTGTTACCTGGTTTGAAAGCGCTGAGTTCTTGATATAGGGGAATACATGTTAATGAAACTAGTTTTTNTGCTTGTGGCTGTTACCTGGTTTGAAAGCGCTGAGTTCTTGATATAGGGGAATACATGTTAATGAAACTAGTTTTTATTTGGCGTTCCTGTTAAAGACATAGATATGTGTCACCGGGGACTTTTTTGGGCAGAAAAATACGTCCTTCTTTGCTGTCGAAGCCTTTTGTAGCATTAACGTACAGCCCGTTTCATGGAAAGATCAGAAAACTTGAATAATCAAATAAAAAATGACTGAAAAACAAATTGTTATATTTGCGTCGATACAGAGCTTGAGGGTATCATTTCTCACACTCAGGTTTTTGTTTCAAGTTTATATCTTCAAAATTGGCTTCAAAAGATAGAATCTCATTAACACGCATTTCCCTATACCAAATTATCGTGCGTTCGCGAAGAAACAATCCTTTATTGTAGGAATTCATGTGACGACTTACAACTTTGTATAACATTTTAANTGCTTGTGGCTGTTACCTGGTTTGAAAGCGCTGAGTTCTTGATATAGGGGAATACATGTTAATGAAACTAGTTTTTTTTGGCGTTCCTGTTAAAGACATAGATATGTGTCACCGGGGACTTTTTTGGGCAGAAAAATACGTGCTTCTTTGCTGTCGAAGCCTTTTGTAGCATTAACGTACAGCCCGTTTCATGGAAAGATCAGAAAACTTGAATAATCAAATAAAAAATGACTGAAAAACAAATTGTTATATTTGCGTCGATACAGAGCTTGAGGGTATCATTTCTCACACTCAGGTTTTTGTTTCAAGTTTATATCTTCAAAATTGGCTTCAAAAGATAGAATCTCATTAACACGCATTTCCCTATACCAAATTCTCGTGCGTTCGCGAAGAAACAATCCTTTATTGTAGGAATTCATGTGACGACTTACAACTTTGTATAACATTTTAATAAAGATAAAGGCGTAGGCTTTCGTGACGTCCGTCCGTCCACCTTTGTTATCATCGTACTAATAATATGTTGTGTTTAAATGCGTTTACAGTAAAATAGCAATTTGTACTGACGCATTTGCAGGCGTCTGTCAATAAGTTAACCTTGTAATGGAATAGAAGAACAGTCATAGGTCGTACCTCGGGATATAAATGTTTGATCATTCGTAACAGTGATGACATCTTCAACACACGGCATTGTTTGAACTCTTCTTGTTATCAGTACAGTGCCTAGAGGATTGCTTAGCGCCATGCGCAGTTGTACTTATTCACACGCTGTTCAGTTCGTGTGTGTTGTTCTGTTTTATGACGGCGAGAGGCACAGGGGAATCGGGCGGGTGCTTGCCGATCTCTGAAAGGGCGAATTTCTGAAGTCTCGGACCAGTGACTAGCCGTGATGCAGGTTCGATCCCGGGTAGGTGCTAGTTATGTTTTTTTTTGCACGTGGAACTTGGCGGACGTTGCCGTTGGCAGGTGGGTTTTCTCGAGGGACTCCCTGTTCCCTCGCATTGTGCGTTTCGTCGCTCCAGCCGACGTCAGACACCCCAGCTGCGAGGAAGGTTCACAGTCAGCTTCATGTACTTAAGAGACGTCTGCTTAGAACGTTTACAAATATATGCGGTTCATAGTGAGTGTACACGTCACACGCAACTAGAAATTAACTTGATTCTAGGGAAATAGCAATTTATAAGCAATTAATATGTCACTTAATTTCACTTGCATCCTTATTGTCAGTACAGTACAGGATTTGTAAATAATGTAACACAAAACATGATACACAATACAAAACCATATTAAACTAGAACTTATTATTACATACAATTTAGACATATTTTTTAAATGAGTAAAGGAAAGCAAACTCGTAATTTTTCTTTTAGAAATGAGGTATTCTATTAAGTGCAATAAATTACTACTTATTCTTCTTTTCTCCTTCAGTTCTATTGGCTGAAGGTCTTATGCACATGACACGTAATAAAATATCGCCATTTCCTACACGGCGATGATGTTCCTGCACGGCACGTACGCGATGACCAATAACCGTTTCGTAAAATCACCTTATTTCGTTCTGATACTCATAGCGCTCAAGGCACCCAAAACTCCTTCATCCAGGCAGTCACTTAAAGAGAACGCGGACTCATCGCAAGTGCTCTGTCGATTGAGATTTCACCGTCTGGCACTTCATACAAATACACTGCATATTGAAACATCGCCTCCTGACACCGCCCACAAAGACGCCGCAGATGAACCCGTCCAGCCACCTTGTCCGCGGTCGTAGACGCGTTGCGCATGGATGATAATTATGACAGGGACTGTACACGGCGAGCCATCAATGTCCAGTCCTTCTTGTGCCTAATATTATTGGTGTAATTTTCTACTCCTCTTTGACATGAACGGTTAATGCCAACATCATGCGTGGAGCATGTAGCAAGTTGTTTACTGGTTGCAAGACTAGTGCAGAACACAACCACGCCTCCTGACAGGAAATTACTTGACTGCAACACCTGAACTCAAAAATAAATGCGCGACGGAGCGGGTTAAAAATCTCGCCCCGTGGCAGCATTTACAAGTCATTGGACAACCAGAATCTCGCCACTTATCCCTGTTCACAAACACTGCGTACTGAAATCGCGCCAGCTGACACCGTTCACAAGTGCCCTACGGATTGCCATGTCGCTTGATGCTGTTCAATTACAGGGCGACAGATTGACACCTCGCCATCAAGCGCCACTGGAGATTGAAATTTCTCCCCCTGATACCGTCCACAAATACACTGCAAATTAAAATCTCGCCAGCTGACGCTGTTTACAAGTTCACTGCATTTTGAAATATCACCATCAGGCACCGTCCTCAAGTGCCGCACGTATATTATATTCGCGATTTATTAACACTTTTTGAATTAAACCTTTGAAAAATCACCCTATGTACAAGATGATCGGTTGTTTCCTAATATATTGTGTATCGTAAGCGTTTTATGCTTGTGTTAACATAAAAGTACCTTATTTTTGGTTTAATTTAAATATTATATATAGAGTTATTTATAAATAATATTATTTAATTTATAATTAACATAATAAAAACAGAGAGAATATGGGTGTGTTTGGAAATGCCTAGAGAGAAATAGTTCTTATGCAAAATATTATTACACTGCAAGCGCACGAACGCAGTGCGTCCTCTCTTTGGTGTAATATTGTAGACTCAATAAACGGGTTTTCTATTTAGGTTTGGACCAAACGTGATTTCTTATGGGAGAGTTTGGCTTAGGAAAAATGTCCGCCGCTAGGTGCGCAATTTTCCGAAAGGTAACTTGTAATTAAAATTTTAAGTTACACGAATTACAAAAAAAGAAAGATATTACTTAGTTACGAAGTTATTTAATATTTGATTTATGATTATTGCAATCATCCTGTTTTTTTCGACATAGAAAATAGATAAGATCCGGTACCTTGCCGACACTAGCGCTTATCTATAGGCGAAATTTGTTTACCTTTGGCAAACGTTTAACATAGATCTTCCAACCGGTAGTAGAAGTGACCTTAAGTCAGTCTGCATGAGGTGGAGGAATATCCTGGAAGTAGAACTTTAGAAGGGCTTCAGAAATGTTCTTGGAGGTTGTTCACGGTAAACAGAGCACTTTTTAAAACCCTGCTTAAGATATACACTGAGGCGACAAAAGTCATGGGATACCTCCTAATATCGTGTCGGACCTCCTTTTGCCCGGCGAAATGCAGCAACTCGACGTGGCATGGACTCAACAAGTCGTTGGAAGTCCCCGGAAGAAATATCGAGCCATGCTGCCTCTATAGACGTCCATAATTGCGAAAGTGTTGCCAGTGCAGAATTATGTGCACGAACTGAACTCTCGACGATGATGCCCCATAAATGTTCGATGGAATTCATGTCGGGCGATCTTGGTGGCCAAATCATTCGCTGGAATTGTCCATAATGTTCTTCAAACTAATCACGAACAGTTGTGGCCCGGTGACATGGCGCATTGTCATCCATAAAAAGTCCTTCGTTGTTTGGGTACATGAAGTCCATGAATGGTTGCAAGTGGTCTCCAAGTAGCTGAACATAACCCTTTCCAGTCAATGATCGGTTCAGTTGGACCAGAGGACCCAGTTCATTCCATGTAAAAACAGCCCACACCATTATGGAGCCACCACCAGCTTGCACAGTTCCTTGTTGATAACTTGAGTCCATGGATTCGTGGGGTCTGCGCCACACTCTAACCCTACCATCAGCTCTTTGGTTGACTTTAGCCCACTCATCTGACCAAGCCACGGTTTTCCAGTCGTCTAGGGTTCAACCGATATGGTCACGAACCCATGAGAGGCGTTGCAGGCGATGCCGTGCTGTTAGTAATGGCACTCGAGTCGGTCTTCTGCTGGCAAAGCCCAGTAAAGCCAAATTTCGCCGTACTGTCCTAATGGACACGTTCGTCGTACGTCCCACATTGATTCCTGCGGTTATTTCACGCAGTGTTGCTTGTCTGTTAACCCTGACAATTCTGCGCACACATCGTTGGTCTCAGTCATTAAGTGCAGGCGGTCGGCCACTGCGTTGTCCATGGTGGGAGGTTATGCCTGAAATTAGGTATTCTCGGCACACTCTTGACACTGTGGATCTCGGAATGTTGAATTCCCTAACCATTTTCGAAATGGAATGCCCCATGCGTCGAGCTCCAGCTACCATTCCGCGTTCAAAGTCTGTTAATTCCCGTCGTGCGGCCATAATCACGTCAGAAACCTTTTCACACGAATCACTTGACTACAAATGAAAGCCCAACCAATGCACTGCCCATTTATACATTTTTGTACGCGATACTACTGCCATCTGTATATTTGCATATTCCTATCCCATGACTTTTGTCACCTCAGTGTACTTGTGTGCACGTTGTGTATGCTTCCGCCTTGTTTAGAATGAACACTGAAGTGTGCCTGATCACTTTATTCATGAGTCGGTGAAGTGAAACTGTTAGAAAAGTAAATATTTTACTAATCTGCTAATTTTTACACTTAGATGCATTACAAAAACAGAAAGCGAAAGAAATAATTTAAGTTGTCACAAATTGTTACCTAACACTTTTAATCTGACGTTAAGACATGGGAATATATTTTCTTTATCGTTGCCGTCTTTATTCGGCGGATGTCACTCAGTGCGCCTGTTAAAATACGTGCCGGTAGAAGCAGTGACTTTTTTCTAAGGTTTATTTCAGAAGTGCTCACTTGATTGTGGAAAGCCTTTAGTAATAACCGCGGATGGAGTGTAGAGTGATATTCTCTGTCTCATATAAGTTGGCGAGATTTTGACAGTCAGTGCGTGGCAACTTAAAGTATTTGAAACAAACAACGTGCCATTTACAAAACCCTGTATCAGCTGATGCATGAACGAACTAAAAATAATATTACGTTGGCAATTCTGAGTGCACTGCCGACGCACATCAGACAAGCAGAAAATACGCGGATAAGAAAGAGTTCCTAGATTAATTAATACATTTTATTTTACGTGGTTATAAAACAGCGGTTTTTATTGTTAGAAACTAAACTTCGTGCCAAAGTAGAAATGTATAGGTGTTCAAAATTAAAGGCACATTAAAACGATCTGTATCCAAATGAAACGCAATTTAAAAACCTATTTTCACATCTTATCGCCCCTTTCCAACCATGCTTTCCATACGGGTCGGATATTAATTCCAAAAGCATACAGAAATATTGCATAATATTGTTGAATTATTTTTTAAAATAATTTGGCGAAATATATGTAAAATTCGTGTCGTTCGTAGCCAGTAATAGAAGAACAGTTAACTTTAAAAGACGCGATCTATTGAGCAAAGCGAGCGACTCACACCTCGCTCTTGATATGCTGTGCGCGCCATCTATCGGATCTTTCCGAAGCATTAACAGCCAGAAAAGAATAGCGTTTGTGTGCAATATATATCAAATTTACAAACAGATACCAATAATTTTATTTTTCGTGAGCTCTGCATAATTTTTAAAGTAACATATGTTTCGTGTATAGCGATTTTGAGTACTAGTAATTTCTATTAGGCCCGTAATCGTTCGCCATATTGTTCTCCCGGAAACACATTTCCTTGTTTCCGAAGAAAGTGGGACACGCGTGAATAGTTTTTAAGTCATTCTAACGTTATTCCACGTCACATATTTCCAACTCGAATATATTAGCTGTAACATCCAAAGTGTGATAATAGCTACAACTACCGTCTCGCAAATGTTAACTAACCCAAATTCACTGTCTCAGAAAAATTAAAAAAAAAGTTATCAAATATTTAATTTTTTGCAAGGTTTTATCTTTTTACTTTTATAACCTACTAATTTTTTGTTAGACAGATGTCAGTGTAAAATATGTTAACATTTGTTTAGCATTACAGTACAATAGCAAGTGGATTAGCTGACACCGTGTTGATAAAAAAAATACAGCCTCCACTTGACGCACCAGCTGATGGCGAAAGGATACATAAAACGATAAGTAAACATTGGCGCTACTTTCGTCGAACTGCCAGAATCTGGCCAACTGACACGAGGCAGACTACATACAGCTCTGTGGCCGGCCGCGCGGTGCCTCTCGTCGCACGCCCACACGTCGTTACGTATGCAGGCGGCGGTCGAGGCGGCAGCCCGAGAGTGAGCACGTGCGTGTATTGTACGTGGTACGTGCGAGCTGCAGAGGAGCTCCTTCCCGGTGATTTGTGCTCGCAAGCTCCGCGTCACGTTGCGAACGTCAGCTGCAGGATGAAACGCCGCCTCCGATCTCTCGTATTCCCCGTGAAGGCCGCGCCGTCGCGAGACCAGGTACACAAGTCCCCGTAACTCGTTAAGTGGGTTTGCAGATCTAGTTGCAGCCCCCGACACATTTGGGTGTAATCACCGAGAGTCGGCGGCGGGCTGGCGTGTTTCATGTTATAGCCGGGCTCCCGGCCTTGGCGGGCCGTCGAACGGCGTGCAGAGTTCCAGCAGAAAACGGTTTATTAAAAAACCGTCCCACGCGTCTGAATAAGGTCTGCTTACGAATAGCATTTAAGAAAAGTTACTCGTCTATGTACGTGTTTCAGTTCCTCCATTTCTCTCTAAAGCATGTTTTTGTGGCAGTGAAAATGGTTCAAACTGGTGATTTCACGGTCGTTTTTAGTTATGAACATTTCGCTACAAACATTAAAAAAAGGAATAGGCACGTGCATCAAACCTTTATCTTTATTGTTACGTCACGAAATTGTTAGGGTCTCCGCTGAAAGTCTCATAGACGCGCGTTATCGACGGCAAGACTGCACATCAGTTCAGTGCTTTGCGCGTAGAGGCGATGAGACAGTTGATGCGCATGTCTCGGTCGCCCCTAGAGCTCGGCACGCTTTTAGGTCTCAGACGTGCAAAATTTCTTCAACCAGGCGGCCACCTCAACCACTGTTGTTACCTTAGTAAATGTACGTGTAGGTGTTATCGGCGAAGGAGTGAAGCCCCCCACCAGTCTCCCGACTGGCGTGTTGTAGTGTTGTGATGTCTGTACCACATGTTGTAGTGTTGTTTACAAGTGGCTAGTGGAACCCGCGTGCAGTGCGTCGGTGAGTCCCTACAACCCGAGTCGCTGCTCATCGGCAACCCAGCTTGTCACATCGGTCCTTGCGGCATTGCAAGTCAGGGTACGGCCTCGGTTGATGGACCACGCAGTACTCTAGAATAAATGCTGTTCACTTTTGAAAGCCCTGTTAAAGATCTACTTGTTTGCGCATAGTATATTCTTACACCATACGTAAAATTATCATTGCCATGGGCCTCAACACTTTACTCATCCGCCAGAATCTCGTAAAACTGGAATTTTGTTAGGAAAGAAAATATTTTACAATTTTGTCGATTGTTACATTTATGTGTATTAAAAAAAAACAGAAAGCAATGGAAATAATTTTAGTATTCACCGATATTTATCAAACACCTTTAATTCAACGTTAAGACACGGGTCTACTTTCCCTCCGCTGTTACCAACTAACTGAGTACTTGTCAGTGAGCGTGCTCGTTAAGTGTACGCCGGTAGGGGTACTGAAGTTTCCCAACGGTTCATTTCAAAAGCGCTCAGTTAAGCGTGATTAACCTATACAGACACTTCACAGTAGACAACTGCACAGGGACGAGGTGGTCTGGCGGCAACTTTGATGTCGACGTACTCATTCACTGATTGACTGCGCAATGCTCTGGAAGCTGACCGCCTGTCTCTCTACGGCGTTTNTTGATGTCGACGTACTCATTCACTGATTGACTGCGCAATGCTCTGGAAGCTGACCGCCTGTCTCTCTACGGCGTTTGCTATTGGCTATTGGCAATTATATATAGTCCACGCGTGGTTACTCCCTTATTTTTCTGAAGCCCTGCAAAAGATTTCCTTTCAGGATATTCATCCGCCTCACGCAAAAAAAGCTTCACCAAGTCTAGAAAATTACACCAGAGGGACAACGCACCGCATTCGTGCGCACTCATTGTAATAACATTTTGCATAGGAACTATTTCTTATTACGCATTACCAACAGACCTGTTTTCTCCCTGTTTTTATTCATATTAATTATAAAGGAAATAATATTATTATTTGTAGACCAAATATAAGTAATATGTAGTTCAATTCAACCAAAAAATAAGGTATTGTTATATTATCACAACTATAAAACGCTTGTGATACACAGCGTATTTAAGAAACAACACGTCATACGTGGGGGGATTTTTCCAAAGGTTTGATTCGAAATTGTAAAAAAACAGCGAAAATACTATAGCAAGTTGATCCTTTCTATGACTTGATGATCAAGATTCCGACTCGGCTAAGTTCGTGGCAGACAAATCCAAATAGTTTGCATTAGAGTACAGTCATTTGGGGTAACTTTACGCCAATTCAAGGTAACGTTGCACCACACACTTTCATTGAAAATAAAGTCTCTATACACATAACAGTCTGATGTGTCTACACACATACCAGTCTGATGTGTCTACACACATACCAGTCTGATGTATCTACACGCATAACAGTATGATGTGTCTACACACATACCAGTCTGATGTCTCTACACGCATAACAGTATGATGTGTATACACACATACCAGTCTGATGTCTCTACACGCATAATAGTCTAATTTCTCTACACACACAACAGTATGATGTCTCTACACGCATAATAGTCTAATTTCTCTACACACACAACAGTCTGAAGTCTCTACACACATAACAGTCTGATGTATCTACACACATAACAGGTTTTTAAGGCCCGAAGGCCAACACATCCTCCCGCACTGCAACTGTACTCGGGCGAGTAAGGCAGTGCACGGCACTTTCCTCTTGGTCTCTTCGGGCCATTCACTTTTATTTCTTGCCATTACACAGTATTCTACTGGTTTTCTCTTTTAAAAACCTGTCCTCCTCGCTAAGCTAATCTAAAGTACTCCGACTTTAACTTTACAAAGTCTTTACCTGAATACTCTATCATGGGTCATCAGAATCTCGCCGATTCCATTTATCAAAATCCTCAAGTCTTCGACCAATTTTGGTGGCGAAATCCGTCCATATCTTATGATAAAGTTTGTCTTCCATAATACTTCTTGCTTCCAAGTGAATGCCCATTTCTTCACATGTCTCGTTTAGTGCTTCTCTAAGGTCTTCTGTCTTCAGACAGTCCATTAACACATGCTGTGCAGTGTCATCGACACCGCAGACCTCGCAGAGGGGAGACCCCACAAGCCCCATGCTGTGCAATTTCTCTTTGAAGTTGCCGTGTCCAGTTAGAAGTTGCATATTGTAGAAATTGACACTTATCCACTTGTTTTCCAGTCTCGTTCTAATGTCAGGGAGGATCTCGTAAGTCAACCTCCCTTTGCTGGAGTTAGTCCATTTTAATTGCCAATCAGAGACAATATCTTCATACAATACTATCTTATCTTCGCTTGTGAGCCTGCCAGCTCGATATCTCTCCACTACGAGGCCCCTGTATCTGACCAACAAGTCCACAGGCAGCACACTAGCAACAACCGGGAGAGACTCATTTGGTACGGTTTTATACGCTCTAGTAACAGTCAGCAGCGCAGCCCTCTGTGCACTAATAAGCTTTCTTTTGTGCCACGAAAGGTCGGCACGGTGGTGCCACATTACAGCTCCATATGTGATGATTGCTTCAAACACTGCTCTATATATGGTACATGAGGTACCATAGTTGAAGCCCCAACTGGTGTTACCAATCCTTCTGAGTTTCTGGAACACCACGACCGCCTTCCGTGACACATACTCTGTATGACTCAGAAAGCTCATTTTGTCATCCATGACAACTCCCAGATATTTGAATTCATGTACATATCCAATTGGGCGACCCCCGAAGTGCACTGTAGGAGCTCTTTGTAATTTTCCTTTGACCAACATTTTTTTGGTTTTCTCAATTGAAAATTCCAGTTGACAGCCTTAGCCCAATCCCAGATCTTTTCCATAATGCAGGACACTTTCTCTTCCAATTCTCTCCTTGCGTTGCCTTCCACAAGGACAAGTCCGTCATCTGCATATCCAAAAACTGTGCACCCCGGAGGTAGCTCCAATTCAAGAAATCCATCAAAGAGGATGTTCCATAGGATCGGTCCAAGGACCGAGCCCTGGGGACACCCCTTAGTGAGCCTCTTTTTAACTTGCATACCCTTGTTGGAGTATATGCTCCATCTGTCACTGAAGAAGTCCTGGATGACCTTGTAAATGTTTGCGGGACATTTTTTCAATTTCAATCTGTACATCACTTCCGGCCACCAGNTTGATGTCGACGTACTCATTCACTGATTGACTGCGCAATGCTCTGGAAGCTGACCGCCTGTCTCTCTACGGCGTTTTCTATTGGCTATTAGAAATTATACTAGTCCACGCGTGGTTACTCCCTATTTTTCTGAAGCCCTGCAAAAGATTTCCTTTCAGGATATTCATCCGCCTCACGCAAAAAAAGCTTCACCAAGTCTAGAAAATTACACCAGAGGGACAACGCACCGCATTCGTGCGCACTCATTGTAATAACATTTTGCATAGGAACTATTTCTTATCACGCATTACCAACACACCTGTTTTCTCCCTGTTTTTATTCATATTAATTATAAAGGAAATAATATTATTATTTGTAGACCAAATATAAGTAATATGTAGTTCAATTCAACCAAAAAATAAGGTATTGTTATATTATCACAACTATAAAACACTTGTGATATACGGCGTATTTAAGAAACAACACGTCATACGTGGGGGGATTTTTCCAAAGGTTTGATTCGAAAAGTGTAAAGAAACAGCGAAAATACTATAGCAAGTTGATCCTTTCTATGACTTGATGATCAAGATTCCGACTCGGCTAAGTTCGTGGCAGACAAATCCAAATAGTTTGCATTAGAGTACAGTCATTTGGGGTAACTTTACGCCAATTCAAGATAACGTTGCACCACACACTTTCATTGAAAATAAAGTCTCTACACACATAACAGTCTGATGTGTCTACACACATACCAGTCTGATGTGTCTACACACATACCAGTCTGATGTCTCTACACGCATAACAGTATGATGTGTCTACACACATACCAGTCTGATGTCTCTACACGCATAACAGTATGATGTGTTTACACACATACCAGTCTGATGTCTCTACACGCATAATAGTATAATTTCTCTACACACACAACAGTCTGATGTCTACACACACAACAGTCTGAAGTCTCTACACACACAACAGTCTGATGTCTACACACACAACAGTCTGAAGTCTCTACACACGCACCAGTTTGATGTCTCTACACGCATAACAGTCTGATGTATCTACACACATAACAGGTTTTTAAGGCCCGAAGGCCAACACATCCTCCATCCTCCCGCACTGCAACTGTACTCGGGCGAGTAAGGCAGTGCATGGCACTTTCCTCTTGGTCTCTTCGGGCCATTCACTTTTATTTCTTGCCATTACACAGTATTCTACTGGTTTTCTCTTTTAAAAACCTGTCCTCCTCGCTAAGCTAATCTAAAGTACTCCGACTTTAACTTTACAAAGTCTTTACCTGAATACTCTATCATGGGTCATCAGAATCTCGCCGATTCCATTTATCAAAATCCTCAAGTCTTCGACCAATTTTGGTGGCGAAATCCGTCCATATCTTATGATAAAGTTTGTCTTCCATAATACTTCTTGCTTCCAAGTGAATGCCCATTTCTTCACATGTCTCGTTTAGTGCTTCTCTAAGGTCTTCTGTCTTCAGACAGTCCATTAACACATGCTGTGCAGTGTCATCGACACCGCAGACCTCGCAGAGGGGAGACCCCACAAGCCCCATGCTGTGCAATTTCTCTTTGAAGTTGCCGTGTCCAGTTAGAAGTTGCATATTGTAGAAATTGACACTTATCCACTTGTTTTCCAGTCTCGTTCTAATGTCAGGGAGGAGCTTGTAAGTCAACCTCCCTTTGCTGGAGTTAGTCCATTTTAATTGCCAATCAGAGACAATATCTTCATACAATACTATCTTATCTTCGCTTGTGAGCCTGCCAGCTCGATATCTCTCCACTACGAGGCCCCTGTATCTGACCAACAAGTCCACAGGCAGCACACCAGCAACAACCGGGAGAGACTCATTTGGTACGGTTTTATACGCTCTAGTAACAGTCAGCAGCGCAGCCCTCTGTGCACTAATAAGCTTTCTTTTGTGCCACGAAAGGTCGGCACGGTGGTGCCACATTACAGCTCCATATGTGATGATTGCTTCAAACACTGCTCTATATATGGTACGTGAGGTACCATAGTTGAAGCCCCAACTGGTGTTACCAATCCTTCTGAGTTTCTGGAACACCACGACCGCCTTCCGTGACACATACTCTGTATGACTCAAAAAGCTCATTTTGTCATCCATGACAACTCCCAGATATTTGAATTCATGTACATATCCAATTGGGCGACCCCCGAAGTGCACTGTAGGAGCTCTTTGTAATTTTCCTTTGACCAACATTGTTTTGGTTTTCTCAATTGAAAATTCCAGTTTGACAGCCTTAGCCCAATCCCAGATCTTTTCCATGATGCAGGACACTTTCTCTTCCAATTCTCTCCTTGCGTTGCCTTCCACAAGGACAAGTCCGTCATCTGCATATCCAAAAACTGTGCACCCCAGAGGAAGCTCCAATTCAAGAAATCCATCAAAGAGGATGTTCCATAGGATCGGTCCAAGGACCGAGCCCTGGGGATACCCCTTAGTGAGCCTCTTTTTAACTTGCATACCCTTGTTGGAGTATATGCTCCATCTGTCACTGAAAAAGTCCTGGATGACCTTGTAAATGTTTGCGGGACATTTTTTCAATTTCAATCTGTACATCACTTCCGGCCACCAGGCATTGTCAAAAGCTCCAGAAATATCAAGAAATATCGCCATTATATACTTCTTTGGAGACTCTCTTATGCTCTTCATAACATCTGCCAACGCGAAGTCCGTCCCAGTACCTCTTCTGAATCCATACTGGAATTCATTCAGAGTTCCTTCGGCCTCCAGTGCCATGGTGAGTCTCATGTTGATCAATTTCTCACCGACTTTGCCTAGCGCTGGAAGCAATGTCAAGGGCCTGTAATATTTGGGGTCATCCAGGTCCTTCTTGTTCTCTTTACGGAGAATTCTCAGTAAACCCATTTTCCGGGGGGAGGGAAACACTCCNAGTCATCCAGGTCCTTCTTGTTCTCTTTACGGAGAATTCTCAGTAAACCCATTTTCCGGGGGGAGGGAAACACTCCGGTTTGAAGACAGTCATTTACAATATCCAGCAAGATGTTCTTAATTCTTGCGAAGCACCTTTTCAGAATTTCTGTGGTTATCCTGTCTATTCCAGGTGCCTTGCCGTTTTTCATCTTGTACATAACTGTTGTGAGTTCTTCAAGGCTGAATTCTGGTGCGTCCTGTTCTTCTGGCACAATATTCATGGACTGTCTCCTAGCGAAGTGCACCTCCCCCTCATTATCCAGGGAGTCGTCTGGAAGGAGCGCGTAGAGCAGAGCCTCCATAGACTTTTTCTGATCCAGGATCAGTCTACCATCTATTTTCATACATGAGGGCGGCACCGATCTCTTCAACTTATTTGCAGCCAGTTTGTATACGAGTCCGAAGGGGTCTTCATTGCCGACCTTCGTGACAAAATCTTCCCAGGACTTAGTCTTCTTCTTCCTTACCCTACGGAAGTAAGCATGCTTTTTGCCTTTATATATAACAGAGAATTGTTTTCTTTCTTCACCTCTTATTTTATGTAGGTGTCTTCTTTCACGTATTAGGGATTTTCTTTCTTGTTCCAATTCTTTATCCCACCAAGATATATTTGGGAGACCCTTAGTTGTTTTTCTTAAATTCTCTTCGCATGTATCCTGGATGATCCTCGTCAATTGCTCAACTCGGTCATCCAGGGTACCCATCATGTTATATAGGCGAAGCTTACCCCGCAGGGCTCGGTCGAATGCAGGCCAGTCCGCCATTTACACACATAAGTCTGAAGTCTCTACACACATAACAGTCTGGTGTCTCTACACACATAACAGTCTTATGTCGTGCCAACAGCATCAGTGCCACTACTACAGTAAGTTGTGGTTATCTTTGAGCCGTCAGTGACTAATGTTGCTAATGATGTAATATACTGTTATGCTATTAATGTAAATGTAACATTAAGGACTTTTGTTTCAATGTTACTTCCTTACTGTGTTATGTAGCACCTTCCTGTCGTGAACTTGAGCACCCGCAGGTACTCTCGTTACCACACAAGGAAGCATAAATTATGGGTGTGTTCCCGTTCTACTTGTTACAAAAGGTGCTTGTGTGTGTGTGTGTATGGTACACTTATGGTGTAGTTCAAAATTTTGTTTTGTCTTCAACAGAA
Organism: Clitarchus hookeri; assembly: GCA_002778355.1. Lineage (NCBI taxonomy): Eukaryota > Metazoa > Arthropoda > Insecta > Phasmatodea > Phasmatidae > Clitarchus > Clitarchus hookeri. The sequence goes on along the minus strand of NQII01000058.1, from coordinate 1,447,048 downwards.
AATTATAGTTAAAAAATTATATTAAATAATTGAGGAACAAAAAATAAAAACCATTGNTTGTTTTGTCTTCAACAGAAAATTATAGTTAAAAAATTATATTAAATAATTGAGGAACAAAAAATAAAAACCATTGTAAATTTTCTTATAACAAAAGTAATATTAATTTTTTCTATCTTGCCAACAACAGAAAAACCAATAAATATATAAAATTTTCTTATTTTTATATGGCGAGTATTAAACAGAAAATTGTGAATAAGCTAAAATCTCCTGTTGTTAAATTATATTATTATATGGCCATAACTATGTCTTATTTACGTGGGTGACAGTCTAGCACTGCCTAATGGTGCGCTATAGCGATCACTGTCTTATTTACGTGAGAATCCAAGCAGTGACCATCTGACGAGTAGCCATGTTATGTGGTCGACCTGCGTTACGACTGAGCACGTTTCCGTAATTAATCCATTTGTTATTCATTATAAAGTTATTTCTACAAATACCGAGCGATATGACGTAGTGGCAAACCTTTGGGACTCGCATTCGGGAGGAGCCGGGTTCGAATCCCGGTCCGGCCATCCTGAGTTCTGTTTTCCAGGTGCGTGCTGGGATGGTTCCTTACTATAGTCTATTCGCGGTTTCTTCACCGCAATATCGCAATAGTTAACTGAGTACTTTTGGAGTCATCAACCTTTGAGAAATATCACTGCTCCTATCTTAAAATATTTTAACGCTCACACTGGCTTGCATGCGCCCAGTACACTGAAAGAAAATATTTCTTAGTGGCTACAAAAATTGTTTGGTTGATTCTTTCCAAGGCAAAATTTTGTTGCTGGTAAAAAAAAAAAAAAAAAAAAATATGTT
>NQII01000058.1:1435107-1445611 GCA_002778355.1 Clitarchus hookeri | reverse complement strand
GCAATGTTACACAGTTCCTTACCAGCACCGATATTGTCAGTCGTCTGCTACTGTCGTGACCTCCTATCCTGCACATTAGTAGTCTCAGTACGAAGTGTAACCTCCAACCCACACACCAGAACTACTCTCGTCTGCAGTATCAGTACATAAAGGAACACTCGTCAGTAATGACATCTGCTGACAGTAGAAAATAGGAATGTAGCCCTAACCAGTCAAAATTTTTGGGCCTACTGGCCTTTGCCCCCCCCCATATATATATATATATATATATATGTATATATTGTGGGAACTGCCCCCTCTCTCCACGTTGCTCACAATAAACACAAATAACACACACACACACACTGCGGAACCTGCTGGAGTGTAAGTTGCAACTCCGAAGAAATGTTCGCAGACTTCAGTATATCATGTGATACGACCTCGGATAGCAGGCTTACAAGATGTGTGTGTTGTTCGTTTGCCTCTGGACGTGGTGAAGCCTTATCCGGGCGACCTTCAGACTGCGGTGATGGAAACAACTGTGCAGTGTCGGCGACACTCGTGGCATGGTAAACAACCTCCCGCGACATTCGCTCCTCTTCTTGGNTGGAAACAACTGTGCAGTGTCGGCGACACTCGTGGCATGGTAAACAACCTCCCGCGACATTCGCTCCTCTTCTTGGTGCAGATGAACAGGCTAGTGAGCTCTCCTGCAGGGATGTCGTCGCTTGCTGGACGCGCGTGTTTACGTACTGTGCTTCTAGGTGCAGCCAACTATAGTCTGCTCGCGGTAAACTGAGCACTTTTTAAAGCCCTGCTTAAGATCTGCCTGAATGCATACTGTGTATTCTCACACCACGTGTGCTGTTAACAGTGCCACGGGCCTGATCACTATATTCATGCGCTGGTCAAGGGAAACTGTAAAATGATTNACAACCTCCCGCGACATTCGCTCCTCTTCTTGGTGCAGATGAACAGGCTAGTGAGCTCTCCTGCAGGGATGTCGTCGCTTGCTGGACGCGCGTGTTTACGTACTGTGCCTCTAGGTGCACCCAACTATAGCCTGTTCGCGGTAAACTGAGCACTTTTGAAAGCCCTGCTTAAGATCTGCCTGAATGCATACTGTGTATTCTCACACCACGTGTGCTGTTAACAGTGCCACGGGCCTGATCACTATATTCAAGGGAAACTGTAAAATGATTTTAAAAAGGTAATATTTTACCAGTCGAATAATGCTTACACTTGTACAGTAAAAAAAAAAAAAAAAACACAGAATGCAAAATAAATTATTTCAGTATTCACAAATGTTTACTTCAACGCGAAGCCGTGGAACTACCTTCCCTCCGTCGTTGCCAACTTTACAATGTGCAATTGTGCATGCCAGTAAGTCTGCCCGTTGTGCAGGCAGGAGTAGTAACATTTTTCAAACATTGATTTAAAAAATGCTCAATTAACCGTGTACTACCTATAGCCGTGCTTCGTATCATACACCACGAGTTGTCTTTTTAGTTTAAGGTTTTTTTTTTATTTGTGCACGCAGTACACCGTTATTAGTCTATCATAGGGTTCCTCCCCCACAGGGTATTTCCTCCAGTTGTACGCCAATTTATTATTCGCTTAGTGACAGACACGTGAGGCGCAGTAAAGACCGCGATACTGATGGAGAGAACTTCTTGGGCCCAGAACTACGGGTGCGTGGTATTGTATAGACAGCTTGTAAAATATAATAATAGTAATAATAGGTTCCTACCGTGGTAGCAGTCAGCTGTGAGATTTAGTTAACTTTCGGCTGTAGTCAAGAATGCTTGTGGGAAACTAAAAACTGAACACGAGAAAGAGAATGGGTAACCAGTCAGGAGAGATTCATTCGACTTTGGCTATCTATTTTTTTTTTGCGAAAATACGTTAGTGGAAATGCATTGAAGCCTACGTAGTAAACATCGTCCAGTCTAAACGTTTTTTTTAAACACAAACTATTAATGCGTAGAGGGCACTCTGATCATAGGTCTAAAAGCACCACTCGCCTGTACCAGTCTGCAGCCATTAGACCAAGTGCCTTATCGCAGGTCATCTGACAACACGACGAGTGCTTGGCTGTGCCATTCCATTACACGTGTATCACAGAGTGTGTTCGCAATGCCTGGGAGGCGATGGCGAGTGCCAATTGAACAGTAACTGACTACGAGCTTGAGCGTATAATAGTGGGACTCCTAGAGGGTAGCTGGACGTTCCGCAGAGTTGCCACTCACTTGGGGCGTGACATGTCAGTGGTGGAGAAGATGGCTGACAGAGGGTTCCCACAGCCGCCTAGCCCCACCAGTACNACTTGGGGCGTGACATGTCAGTGGTGGAGAAGATGGCTGACAGAGGGTTCCCACAGCCGCCTAGCCCCACCAGTACCACCTCGCTGCACTGATGAGCGCCCGGACACGAGGACTGTTTGAGCCGCTCTGACTGACAGAACAGCAACCACGCGTGCAATCAGAGCCACTGCGGACCCCCACGTGTCTGCACGAACAATAAACGATCGATTGTTGGAGGTAGGTTTACGTTCTCGTGTTCCTCTGGCACGTTTGCCCCTGACACCTGCTCGTCGTCGTGAACGTCTCCTGTTGTGTCGGGAGAGTGTCTTAGAGAGGCGAGTGTAGAGCAGTTGTGTTCGGTGATGAGGGTCGTTTCTGCCTTGGGCAAAGTGATTGCCGTGTTCGCGTTCGTAGACGTACGGTTGGGTGGAACAATGCATCGTGTCTTCGCACTCGCCATACCGGATCCACACCTTGGATTATGATATGAGGAGCCATAAGCTACACATCCCAATCATCTCGGGTATTCATTCAGGAGAGCATGACGAGTGTGCTGTACATCTGTACCTTTGTAAATCCTGTCCTCCGACCATATCTTGACACACTGCAGGAACCAGTCTTCCAGCACGATAAAGGGCGTCCCAATGTCGCTAGGACTACACAGCTTGCTCTACATTGTGTGCGCATGCTACCCTGGCCCCACTTTATCTCCAGACCTCAGCCCCATCGAGCATATGTGTGACATGATGGTACGGCGCCTGACATCCGACCCAGCCCCGGCAAAGACCATCACCCAGCTACGTCACCAAGTTCAGCGAGTGTGGGATTCCGTACCCAGAAGAGACATTCATCNCCGGCAAAGACCATCACCCAGCTACGTCACCAAGTTCAGCGAGTGTGGGATTCCGTACCCAGAAGAGACATTCATCGTTTGTGCGACAGGTTACATGTCGGAATTGCTACACGTGTGGCTGTTCGGTGTGGTTACACTGTGTCTACCGCATGTGTTATTTTTAATGTAATGGATGTCTTACGGACTCCGATGTTTTGATCAGCTCCACATACCACCTCCTTCTTATTGTGTGCCAACTCTGGGGTAGGTACATGTATTCCTGCGGAGTGTTCAAATGCTCTCCCCTAGTGTATTTACACGCAGGCTATATTTCATTACNCCGGCAAAGACCATCACCCAGCTACGTCACCAAGTTCAGCGAGTGTGGGATTCCGTACCCAGAAGAGACATTCATCATTTGTACGACAGGTTACATGTCGGAATTGCTACACGTGTGGCTGTTCGGTGTGGTTACACTGTGTCTACCGCATGTGTTATTTTTAATGTAATGGATGTCTTACGGACTCCGATGTTTTGATCAGCTCCACATACCACATCCTTCTTATTGTGTGCCAACTCTGGCGTAGGTACATGTATTCCTGCGGAGTGTTCAAATGCTCTCCCCTAGTGTATTTACACGCAGGCTATATTTCATTACCCTGCGTGCATACCTGCAGGTTTGCTGTGGTTATTGACCGCGTGTCTTTACGAGAAGATATTTTCTTACATGACTGGGCCAATCAGAATTAAGTTGCTCCGATATTAAACGCTTGTGATTCGCGAGCAGACACCTAGGAATCGTAACATCTAAAACCATACGATATCGCGAAAGTGAATCTGAACTAAAGTGTTTGGAGTACAACTAGTGAAGTCTTTTCGCGAAAAACAGGCGCCCCTAATCGTGAACTTCATAACGTGTGTGATGAAAATACTTTCACGAATCAGTTGGAATTTTGCTAAGAAGAGGCGATTGAATCGAATATTGGAGTAGGCGTTTTAAGTGAGTGAGTGAAGAGATTTGGACGGCTCCTAACAGCTAGGTCTTGCTTGAGAGCCGATAGTAAGCGGACAATGGAAAAGTGATCGGCTTTTGGTCTTCAACAAATAACATGTGGTGTAAATTTTTTTTTTTTCGAAGTTCCCGCCAAAATAAATGCTGAAAGATGGAAGAGAGATAATCATAATGAATTCTACGGTGGTTAACTACCTTCACGGTACTCAGTTTTGTAATAATTATATTTCATTCATTACGTCGTTCCAGATGTACTGGTAATTACGAGAATTTGTTGCCGTGTTCGCATCACGGATTAAATATTTTCATAAGGGCGATCTCAAACCGTCCTGGAAGGTAGATCAACACCTCTGTTGGCGCCGTATCTTATCGTTTCGATGACCGCCGCTATTTACTTTGTACGCAATAGGTGCGCGTTATCTCCCGCTCAGTTGGATATTGGTGTTATCAGCAGCAGTTGGTGGCTTTGTTAGTAGTATTGGTTGGCAGCAGATGCGTTAGCGAACCCTGGGTGTCTGGAGAATTAAAGTGCAGGCGTTGCAACATCCGTGGTCTAGATCATGCGCCCCCTTTCATTTCTCTCTCTTACTTTCCCGGTTGGTTAGTACAAGATTATTACAGCGTTCAGTGTAATTTATAGTTCTTAAACTGTGACAAATATTTGTAAAACTGATAGTTATATCGAAACGCAAGTCTCGTTGTTGTATTTTGTTAAATTCTGTTTTTTTAAGTGTTTAATGTAATTTAAATTTATTATGATAATTACACATGCATATTAATACTGTATGCCCGTGGTTAAGTGTTGTAAGAGAAGGTGAAAGCCTTAACTTCGCCACTAATAAAGCCAGTTAATAATATCAGTTTTATAATCATAAAAGGAGCACCCAGTGTAGATTCATGGGCAACGTCCGCCACATTACCGACACGTGTAAATTTCGGCCTGGTATCCGCCCTCGGACTGTCTCGGATCTGGTTATCCAAGTCCACGGAGACCTCTGTCAAACTACGTCGATACCCAGCCTACTGAAGTGCGGTCTCTCACCCAAAATAATAATAAAATACATTTCTGGTTAGAACTTCAAAGCTGTTATTATTGTTATTACTATTATTCTTATTTAAATGTCTCACTGCTAGGAAAATTTATTCCTGTGCGCTGCAGTGACTATCGAAAAGTTAGTTTCTAGTGTGTTGTAAAAAAGTGATTTTTTTTTTCAAGCCAAAAATACGACCAAAACGCGCGATCTTTCAGACCATTTAACACTTCAGTAATGAAGTTTGGATTTGATGTGGTATTCGTCGGCTGATTGGCGGACGCGACGCAGGTGCAAGTGACGTCAATACTTCGCCACTTCCCTCCAGGAACAATACGACGGCCGGTGATCAGCGAGCGACGCTGTAGTATATTCGAGTTTTCTTAATAAAACCTTTGGAAAATCATCCCATGTATTGCGGGCTTTGTTGTTTTCTAAATATGTAATTTATCACAAGCGTTTTATACTTCCGTTTACATAAAAAGTATCTTATATTTNGCTTTGTTGTTTTCTAAATATGTAATTTATCACAAGCGTTTTATACTTCCGTTTACATAAAAAGTATCTTATATTTGGTGCAATGAAATATTTACGTATATTTTACCGGTAAATTTATGATTAATATGAGTAAAAACAGTGAGAAAATGGGTGTGTTGGTAATGCCTAATAAGAAATGCAGAATATTATTTAACCGAGTGCGCATGAATGCGGTGCGTTGTCCCTCTGGTCTAATATTCTAGACTTAGTTGAGCTTTGTCTGCACGAGGTGGAGGAATAGCCTGAAAATAGAACTTTGGCAGGGCGTCAGAAATATTTGAAGTAACCGTGGATGGAGTATAGGCAGACGACCGCCTTAAGTGAGTAGTGTCCCTTCCATCTTGGATTTATTTTAGTTTCATCGTAGCTTACTTTTCATATAAAACATTTGAAAACGAGGGCTATCAGTGCATATGTTACACTTTAACAAATATTTTTATGTCCAGAGTATTTTGCCCGTATTTTGTTGCATCTGCAACCGCAATCTAGATTAATTCATTATTTATTCTTATTCACTCTGACGTAAGCACATACAAGTTGAAATCACGCTATGGTGGTTTCAGGAATTGTGTAAAGTAGTTCTTTATGTACTGTTGTTTTTTTTNCCCCCCCGAATCACCAGTGGATCCTGAAAACTTAAAGAAAAACTAGATTAGTTGTCAGGAGTGCCAGCAGAGCTGACACAAGCTGATTTTCGCTAATCCACGACAAGGTGGTAGTTGTCTGAAAGAAAATATGGTTAATCTAAAAACCTAATACTATAGCTAAATCCACGAGGACATTTATTTATTATTATTATCGTCTTACTAAACTAAATGATTAATTGTTATAATTACTATTTAATATTAATACTAGGTAGCCCCTGACCCCTACTCCGACTGGCATGTGTGTCCCTGACCTGGAAAACGAGTGGTGGTTGAGGCTATTTCCCACCTGTCGCGAATTCCCACGTAACCAGCCTGGGCAGAGCGCCCTGCATGACCATGAAAATCAATGAATGAAGTTAAAGTTGTGGTTAGTTAACTTCTGATGACTGCACTAAACCTAACACTAATACTAAGATTAAATAGGCTACAGATGATGTAGTCTGAGCCTTTATCCTACTTATCATTAGACATGGATGGAGACATAGTAATATCTATCTTAAAAGCCGCGCAGAGGCAACATGATTGGCCTGGCAGTGTGTTACACACACCAGGCGAAGGGGGCCTGCGCGCTCATTTATGTACTAATGTTTGAATACCAACTACAGAGAAACTCACACACGTGTGTGATATCTCCTCAGCAGTATCAGTTACGGGCGGTACGTAACGTGTTGGTATGAACTGATATGCGTGTCACCTGTTCCTGGAGTGCAGTGCGTAGCATCTTCCATGTCTCGCAGCGGTTACAAATAGTGCTCTTATCTCGTGTTNCACCTGTTCCTGGAGTGCAGTGCGTAGCATCTTCCATGTCTCGCAGCGGTTACAAATAGTGCTCTTATCTCGTGTTGTGCGTGAAAATGTCAACATTCGAAGGTGGAACAGGAGGTCCAACAGTCAACGGTGTGTTCTTTTTCCGTCGCCAAACGTCTTCTTGCTTGACTAACACGCCTGGGTTTTTTTACGCATTCTGGGTTCCGCCTGCCAGCATCGTTTTTCTTCTATTTTGGCCGAGAAGCGCGGGAGCTATAAGGGTTACACTGGCACGCGCTACAAGAGCGCCATCGCCGCTACGCGAGCGCCATCGCCGCTACGCGTAGGGCTCTGAACTTGCGTGCAGTGTTCTCGTAGTGCTGCGTGTACCTATGGGACTTTCAGCGGCGACTCTGTAATTTTATTGATGAAAAGTCTGTAGCAAAGTCCAATACAGACTCCTATCGCAGTTTGACTCATGTCCGTTTCAAGATACGGCAGTCTGAAAAAAGCCGTTTTTAACTACACTGGAGGGCTCCAAAATTATATCTACAGCATGCGTGGTAACTTAAAAGTACCATTCAATCCTCGTCTGGTGCATGATATCGTTTCGTATGTAAACATACTGGGGACTCTGCTAGTAGTTTCGTCAAAAGAAAAGCAGGATTTCGAACACAGCGACGCAGTTCAAGCGCCAGACAGGACCCTTCGACGACTCCTTACTAAGGTGCTGCGGTTGCTGAGTGGTTAGCGTGCTCGCCTCCCACCAGCGCGAACCGGATTCAATCCCCGGCCGGGTGCACACTGCATGTGTGAATCGTGCAGGACGATGCCGCTGGTCGGCGGTTGTCCCGGGGATCTCCCGTTTCACCCGCCCTTTATTCCGGCGCAGCTCCATTCTCATCCCAATCACCCTCATCGGCTCTCAAGACGTCGCTGTTAAGAGCCGCCATATCTCTACACTCACTCGACTCCTTACAAAGCGAACTGTAGTCGCACACGCCAACAAAATGCTGGAACCCCGTTAGCACTTGATAATGCACCCGCCAACCGGCAGCCCAGCCAATAGGAAACTCTCCGCCGCATGCTGTAGCCAATCAAAAGTAACGACATTCTCAGAGCCTAACGCAGCCGGAGAATGGGTTCGCTGTTATTAAAAGAACCGCTCTGTTATTTTGTTTCTGTGTACTTACGTACTCTGTGATTAGTCTGGATATTTTTTAATAAGAGCGGAAGTTCAGTGACAGTGTTATCGCAGCATGATAACCGAGGTTTTGTGGCCACAGTTGGAACACGGACTAGACAAGTGCCCAGAGACGTGCATGTCCCATGATGTCGNATAACCGAGGTTTTGTGGCCACAGTTGGAACACGGACTAGACAAGTGCCCAGAGACGTGCATGTCCCATGATGTCGGCGTGCACGCTCTCTGATTGGCCGCGCGAGGCTCTGGAAGGGGTCTTGTGTCTGATTGGCTACTGCGTGCTGTGATAGTTTCCCTATTGGCTGGGCTGCCAGGTGCTGACTTTCTGGTGGAGTTACGGCATGTTCCTGGCCAGTGACGTCATTTTGCTAGCTTGTGCAGCTGGAGTTAGCGGTATAAGCGACTGTTTCACAGTCAGACCACAGAGTACATAAGAATATAGGCTGTTCACGGTAAAGTGAGCACTTTTGAGGCTCTAGTTACTTTTTTGTTTCAGCAATTTTTTTATCCTGCAACCGCCTTTTTAAATAAATACTGTCATGTAAGTAATAAACACAGTTTGTAGATTCCACCGCACTCACAAATTAACGACTAAGATTAAAATAAAATATATTTATTGGCTACTATTCCAAACGAGAGGACTTTCAAAAGTACTCACTTTACCGTAAATAGCCTATACAAACGGGAAATGATGTCATATATTGGGATATCCAACCGCGCACTTCAGCAAGTTGGCCTCACCGGTCTAAAAAAAATGGCGGAACTTCGTTTACCAATCAGCTCCTCGAGACTAACTTGCCAGACTGCATCCTCCTATCGATAGCGAATACTCCATATCGCTTAATAGCCACTCGTGCTTATATACTCCAGTCACGGTTAAATCCTACTTTTCTGAAGTCGTGCTAGAGTTCTACTTCCATAATGTTCCTCCGCCTAANATACTCCAGTCACGGTTAAATCCTACTTTTCTGAAGTCGTGCTAGAGTTCTACTTCCATAATGTTCCTCCGCCTAATGCAAACGAAGCTTAACCAAGTCTATAAAACTGCACCAGTGTGACAGCGCACTCAGTTTGATCATATTTTCCATGAGTACTATTTAATACTACGCATGACCAATAACATATTTCCTCACGGTTNTGCACTCAGTTTGATCATATTTTCCATGAGTACTATTTAATACTACGCATGACCAATAACATATTTCCTCACGGTTTTTACTAACATTAATTATAAATGAAATACTATATAGATAAAATATAAGTAAATGTTTAATTGAACAAAAAATGAGGTACTTTTATATTAACTCAAGGAAATAACCAAACACATCATTTTCAAAGGTTTGATTTAAAAAATGTGAATAAACCGCAAATAGACTGTAAGCCAGTTTCCACGTCTTAACGTGGCCAATGAACGACCGAGTTCGCTTTAACACCAAAGAAATCGCTACGTCACTTCAATTGTCTACGCTGAACTGTTCTGTGGTTGGACTGTGGTGGGCCTGCGGGGCAGAGTATTCGATTGTGGTCTAAATCCGAAGGCTGGAGTACTGGGAACTAACCAGAATATGGATATATCTATGATGGCTAGTGTATCGAATGCACATCACGTATGTGTCCAAATGTCAAAGGGCTCAATGGAATGCTGGATGGTCTCCTCTTACTTCCAGTTCGGGGAAGACGTCCAAGAGCACTTGGACAGATGGGAAGTGATTGCAGATTGTGAATCTCTTTTCCCACTAGTCATGTGTGCTGATGCAAATGCGAAGTCCGAGTTATGGCACTCTAACATCACCGACGACGCCGGAGAGCAAGTCGCCCAATTCCTACTGACAAACGATTTGGACGTAGTGAACAGGGAAGGTGAACTACCTACTTTCGTTTCGCAGGCCCATGGCAGTCAATCGTATCTGGACATCACAGTGGTNTGAACAGGGAAGGTGAACTACCTACTTTCGTTTCGCAGGCCCATGGCAGTCAATCGTATCTGGACATCACAGTGGTGAATGCAAGAGCGAAGGACTATGTGAGAAATTCCAGCCATTGACTTCTCTGCTCCAGTGACCATAGACTCATCATATTCGAGATACAGGGAGAGAAAAGGGTAACCCTTGAACTGGAAGATAAGGAAACAAGATACATACACAATATGGCGGACTGGGCCTCCTTTGACCGTGCCCTGGTGGGTAGGCTTGAGAAATGTGAAACTCTGGATA
>NQII01000058.1:1384284-1419926 GCA_002778355.1 Clitarchus hookeri | reverse complement strand
CTTTGCCGTCATTCGAGGATTGTAGTACGTGCGGCGTAAACTCGACTCGATGTGTTTCCCTCGTGTAACACGGCCTTGTTAGCACAGTCGTTACTCTCGCGCCCTACTTGCAGCGTGCTCGTGATGGCGAGCTCAAAGTACGTCACGTTCTTCTGTTCCGTTCCGACATCGCGAGTGCTTATTCCGAGTTTGGTGCATCCTTAACTAGCGTCATCGTTACCTAGAAATGTGCCATTTTTTGTCTTAATCCCTTGAGTTTTAACCTAAGTGTACATAGTTCACGTGATACTGTTTAATGCTTAAATTTCACATTTAAAATTTTGGAGAACTGGAATAGTAGTACCCAAGTCTTAAAATTAGCCAATCACAGAAAATCACATATCGAAAAAGATATTTCTTTGTTTCAAACTACTAACTTAAAGATTTATTTCATTTGCGCGCGCGCACGCGCGCACACACACACACACACACACTCACACACACACACGCACGCCTCATGATTACATGTTTGTGATCAAAGTCGTACTGTAGACTCCTTCTCCCCCGTGTTTTCGGCCGTACCAACTTTCCCCAACGAGTAGAGCGTCACTTTCTGTACAGGTTCCACAACCTACAAAAACAGTACTATTATGGCAACTTGCTGAAGTAGCACAAATGTATAGAAATGCGACAATTAGAGCGGTGAAGAAATGAACGCAATATCTACAGCTCGTGTGAGATTGGAAAATGTGTTTGTATTCGCGACACATTATATATGTTATGGGTTGGGATTGTGAGGAACTTTGGTTGGTGGCCTTGTTGGACGGTGAGTATATTCTCATCTCTCCCCCCCCTTTTTTTTCCCTCATTCGCGAGGTGTCGATGTTAATGTGGTCGTGGTTAATTTATTTCTCGCTACTGTGTTTTTGGGATTAAAATATTTCGCCAAGTTAGAGTGACAAAACGATAACAATTTATATTTAAGGTAGATAAAGAATGGCTTCCAGTAGAGTATCGCACCATACTGTACAACAAAGTAGTACGCATACTACCAGAATTGTCAGAGAAATACGGTTTACGTTGCATATGACAGATTAAATCATATTTGCCAGAGTATACTTATTTAAATGTTTGAAAAATCCGTTATTGATGCTATTTGTAATCAAAGTTTAAGCGTATTTTCATTAGGGATGCTTCAGAAAGTAAATTTAAAAAAAGCAAGCAAGATCTTTATACGTGATACCTTCTTGTATCTTACGAAAAATGCACGACTATAGTAATTGTTATGGTCGATTTAGCGATGAAATTCTGCCCTTGCCACAGCTCGTGAGCAGTTAGTATACGTTCTCACCGCATCCTTGACGACTTGTGACGTCAAACGACCTTTGTCTCTGTCTCAGAATACCAAAGAGACTTTGGAGGGGACAGTTGTTTATTAGCTACTATTTCCGTCGGCAGGATAATAGGTTTGCTGTTACGTTACCACAAATGTTCATTACCTTACAACTTGTAATAAACGTGGGCCGCATTCCGTTGCGGCTGACGAACTGAAATCACTGTCGTCACCGCTGTTTGCCAGCAGTAAGGGAACGTCGTAAGTAAGTTCATAGTTTCGAACGCTCGGGAGTAGCATTCACTATAATTACTGTTAAGCTCGTGACCTCTCGCCTCGCGCACCAAGTTCCCGTTACGCGCAGGCCAGCGTTGTGTAAGGGCTGACTCCCCCCCCCTACAATATGTAGTGGTCTGCCCTGTCGCGCCGCCCGGCTCCTGGCTGCCTCCCTCCTGTGCTGGAGAAGCCGACAAGTGTAAAGGATGCGCAAGAATATTCTGGGGATTAGGACCCTCGGCATAACGTGGCATTTAAAGAAATTTCTGGGCGATGGCCCTAAATACAAGCCACAGCTGGGCTGTCCGTATTCTTGGTAGAAACCTTTTAGCTGAGTGCGGTAATCGAGCTACGTGCAGAGGACGGACGACGACGGGAGATTGCGAGGCGACGGCGGACGAGGTGTTCGTGGTGTGAACGGACGAGAGGGCGTGGAACCCGACGAGTGAAGGCTACTGTGCATGAGGGCGCTCGGAGAACTCTAGAACATTGCGGACTGGTGGGACCAGGACTGAACTTAGGTGGGACTGAATAACACGTGATACGGACTTTATTGTAAATATTGGAACTGTCAAATATGGACATATAATCGGTAAAATAATTGAATAGGGTTTGATACACTGTCTATTGGGACTGATTTTTAATTATTTAATTATGTTAATTAATTTTAAGTATTGAATTGCATTGATTGAAGTAATTAATTGTAAACAGTAAGTGATATCAATCTAATGTGTGGTGTTGAGTCGGAGGAATTTTGTTTGTAGTAGTTGTAAATAAAGTTAGGACATTATAATTAACTCTTTTATTTAATTAAGGCGTCCATCCCTTAACGAACTTGGTTCAGCCCACTGACTTATAGAAAGGGTTTGGTTCGTCTTTGTCTCCTGTCCAAGTAAACCCCAACTTTAAATAGTCTTCATGATATTGTCGTTTGACATTCATTAGTTTTTGTTTCTTTTCGACGGGTTGACTCGATGATTGTTAATCATTAGCCGATATACGGGTTACGAATTTATCCATGTTGAACGTCTTATCAGAATCCAAACACAGACTTAAATTAAAAAAAAAAAATATATATATATATATATATATATATATATATTACTCACACCATATACAGCGAGAGCGATATAATACAGCGAGGACTTCTAAGTGACGCACGTGACGAGAGACAGCCGCGAGAACAAACGGTGCGCGGGCGAGTGGAAGACTCGTCGAGCGAGAGCGTTCCACCCACCCCCCGTACCCACCGCTCCACTACCATGACAACCTGACAACGAGAAGCGCACACGCTACGCGTCAGTTGTTTTCCTACTTTTTTCTCATTAAAATAGCTATTCATGATTTCAATGCGGCATACAATTCGCGGCACACTTGAAAACATACGCGGCACACCGGTTGAAAACCGCTGTGCTAGCATCTTATAGCCGCCAGAGTTGTTTTGTGGGTGCCGCTACAGCTGATACGATGTCGGGTGTTAGTCCCATAGACTAAAGATGAGGTAGAGCTATCTCGCTGGCTGCGCACAACCAGTTTCCGTGTCCCAACACTGAACTCCTTCTCTGCCAACATGACTGGCAAGAACGGCGTGGATCGGATTTGAGGTTGGAACACCGATTAGTAAACAAGTGCTTGGAGATGTTTGTTTACTTCCTCTAACCAATTTATAATGCAGTTTGATTAAATTCAAATTGGTTAAAATTATTTTATTCGTATAAAAGTGGTTGTATTTTGAAAATTGAGATATAAACAGATATGCATCGGTGTTGACCATGTGACTTGACAGTTGTGTATGATTGGGGTAGGTGAATGTTGGGTACATGCGCAGAAGACGAGTAAGAGGTCTACCTCCCTCGTATGTAGTGAATGGTTAGTAAACACTGACTGGAAGTCTAGTCGGCAGCTAGTATAGCATATCTCATATAAGAAGGCCACTTTTTGACAGCTCGGCGAAAGTAGCACCACTGTTTACATCTGACTACATCTGACTGCGCATCCTTCCGCCATCAGCTGATCGGCCACACGGCAACGATGTTGTCCAGGAAGTGCTGCCTCATACAGCAATTGGTGAACTACTTGGGTGGCGCGGCAGGTGGCGAGAGAGTCTTCGAAACGGAATTTGGAGGTCTTTTATAGGGTCGTTCGTAAACGAAATGTAACTGGAAGGGCAGGAACGTGTAGAGGGGGCAGCGGGAAGACGTGAGTGCAACACACATTACAGGTGTGACATGCTGGTGCGGCGAGAGTGCGGTGTCCCACTTCTTCGGAAACAAGGAAATGGGTTTTCGGAGAACAATGTGGCGTATACTTCGCAAAATAACCAATAGATGGCGCGCACAACAGGTTTTTCGACAATAGATAGCATCTTTGAAAAGTAGACTGTTGTTCTATTACTGGCTGGGAACGAAATGTATTTCAAATATATTTCGTAAAATTATTAGAGAAAATAATTCAATAATATTATGCAATATTTTTGAATGCTTTTGGAATTAATATCAAGCATGTAAAGAAAGCGAGATTGGATAGGGCGAGATACGACGTTAAAAAGGTTTCGAGGTTGCGTTTCATTTCTATACAGGTTGTTTTATTGTGCATTTCATTTTGAACACCTATACATTACTATTTCATCACGAAGTTTAGTTTCTAAAACTAAAAACTGCTGTTTTATGACCACGTAAAATAAAATGTATTAATTAATATACGAACTCTTTCTTATCCACGTATTTTCTGCTTGTCTGATGTGCGTTGGCACTGCTCTCAGAATAGCCAACGTGATATTAATTTCTGTTCGTTCATGCACCAGCTGATACAGGATTTTGTAAATGGCACTTTGTTTGTTTTCATATACGTCAAGTTGCCACTCACTGACTGTCACAATGTGGCCTTCTAATATGAGATGGACTATATCTGCTCGCCTCGTGCACCAGTCCTATGCGGAAGCAACGTGCTTATGTAGCAATCAAATAGAGAGTGACACTTCAGTGTAATGCTTCGAGCTCGTATTGGAACTGCCATGCTTTTAGTACCAACATAAAAACATTCGTCAAAACATATCAATGCGATGTAAAACTAAAAACTGCGATATTGGCGTTACGCTCTAAACCAAACCTATACAAGAGAACACGAACAGCGAATCTAGGGAACCCGTCTTCGCCTTAATTAACGTTGTCTTGGTGACTACTTTTAATTTAGTTTATTTTCTACTGGTAAAATTGTTCAAGGCCTCTGGGCGTAGGCGGGTTCTTTAGAACGACCGAGGTCTTAATTAAATAAAACAGCTTATATTAATTACCTATTCTATTTACAAACAATCCACGAAGTAAATATTCAAAACTTTTTATTATCTTGACATGTACTACTTGCTATTTACAGCTAATATTTACATAATTTTACATCACCTAAAATAAGTTAATACAATTAAATAATTAAAATACGTATCTATAAACAGTTTATTAACACTTAATGAGTAACTATGCAGTTCCATTGATCAACTCTGGATTACTCGCACATTTCGCCCCACGTTTTTAAGTTTTGCGCGAAACACTACTCTTTATTCAGTGTGGGAAACTGTCATAGGTTATGTGATGCATATTAGGGGTACACTTGTAATGCATTTGACAACCAGGCATTGAATACTAGAAACGCCTCATTTCCTCAAACTGTTTGTGTATTTCTCTCGTCCTTTTCACAAACCAATGTGTAAATCAACGATCTCGGCATCGACAAACATAGGTAAATGGAACAAAGCAGCAAAAATGCAACGACCGCGAGANTGTGTAAATCAACGATCTCGGCATCGACAAACATAGGTAAATGGAACAAAGCAGCAAAAATGCAACGACCGCGAGACATCACAAAATGTGTTATAATTTGGCCGACATTACAAGTGAAATGATTTTTCTAGCCACTTTACAGTAATAGATTCAGAAGAGGTATTTCGGTTGTTCCTAAGTTTACAATTTATAAGCATNATTTTTCTAGCCACTTTACAGTAATAGATTCAGAAGAGGTATTTCGGTTGTTCCTAAGTTTACAATTTATAAGCATGAATAGATGTCCGTGTTATTTTTGGTGTTGGGAGCACTACTGTGACCTGAGAAAGCAGTGACTGCACAGAGTCTACGGTGTGTCACCATCCTTGTCTTCCCATACGTACTACGTCACTGGAGTCAACTGCTACGTGTTTACAAGTGTGACGCATTCTGCGTCCCTATATTTTATTCGTCAGAACACACGCTCTAGCGAAGCTCGCCGGCGGACGACCGCAATAAGGATTAAGGGTTTTGTGGACGTGCCGGCAGAGTGACGCCAGGAGCCTCGCAGCTGCAAAGGCACGCTACCAAAGGTTTCTGCACGTGCAACTGTTCCTGCACGTGCAGACGACATCCGGAGACAACGGAAGGCACCAGGGCACGGACACAGCTGCATTTTGTAGCTGCTCAAGGGACACTGAGATCCCACCACCTGCTGCATCTATCCTGGCCTTGTACTGCAATAAACCATGAGAGCATTTAGCAGACGTGCGTGCAGAACGGGACAATAAACTTCCAGGCCAGAACCAAGGGACGACGCCAGGCCGGCTGCGNGACACCGAGATCCCACCACCAGCTGTGTCTATCCCGGGCTTGTACCGCAATAAACCATGAGAGCTTTTAGCGGACATGCGTGCAGAACGGGAAAATAAACTTCCAGGCCTGAACCAAGGGACGACGCCAGGCCGGCTGCGGACCACACGAGCAGCGGCCACGTGTTTTATGACCCGGGACGACGACAAGCACCCCGGACCACGTGCAGAGAAGGGGGAAGTTGAATATGGTGATCAAGCCTACATAACCACGAGGAGCAGGACCAAGCGGGGCAGTCGGCCGACGGAAACGGAAGAGGACGGAGCGAATCCGCGAGCAGACGTCGACGGCAGCCGGCCGTCGTCAGGCGCAGAGTACTGCGTGGACCCGGGAAGAAGGAACTTCGAAGCCAGGCGTCGAGACGCCCACCAAGTTCGAGAGCAGTTCCAAGCCGCCAGCCGAGGGAATACAGCGCTGCAGTGTCAGATAAGTAGTTCTACACCAAGTGTGAAGAATCTTCCTCCCCCCCCCCCACGATGCAAAATCGCCGCGCCAAGTATCACGTAATCTACATACAGAAAAGGGAGGGGAGTTTGTCTCGTGAGTTTTCATGTACCAGTTAACCTGTTCAAGCAACAATAAAACTCGATTATATAAACTCACAAATAAAGTGTATGTTATTAATAAATTGGACCTAGAGACAACACTGTCGACGTATTTATACGCCCTATCACTGAGGGCTAGCATCAAGTGCTGGCGCCTCACGCCGCAGAGCAGAATCAATACCTACTTCCAAACTTCAGCATTTGGCAGGTATCAAGTGTGCGGAGTGGGAATTAAGTTAATCACAATGCTATGTAAGTTTTCCTTAATTATGTTCCTCCTGTCTTGAATTACGTATTAGAACTTGTTTGTCTCTAATGGATGTCGCATGTCGCATGTCTTTGCGAACGAAATTCAATACCTATTGGCGGCTCTCATCGTACACTCTTGGATCAACCTGTGTCGAATGACCGAACATTTTAACCGTTTTGAACCTTACATCGTTAGATTTTGTTTTGATTTGTCATTATGCACGAATGCAACACCAGATACAGCAAAACATATTATAATATGTGCGTTTATACGAAAATATAATTAATTATGACGTAAGCTATACATTTTACAAAGGCCGGCAGGGAAAATAGATATAGTTTAGATGATTTTTATAGAGCTTCTAGTTTGTCTCGCAGTCGTGATTGCCAATATGATACTTCGCCAGTTCTTGACATTTGACTGCTAAAAAAAAATGTGAAAATTGTTACACAGACACTTCTGGAAAACTTAATTACTGGTTCACAGTTTTTTTAAAAATATATTTTAAAAATGTTCGTGGGAATGTTTATTTATAGTTATATTTACAGTTATAAAAATGTATACTTGTGACTGTACTTAAGATTCGAAACTTTTCATTGCCTTAAAGTAGGATTAATATTTTTTAAATGTTTTTAAAAACTTTACCACCACGCCAAAATATGAAAAAATCGCAAAGTGTGTGTGTGACTTTCCAACTACACAAAGGAAAAGTGACTTCTTTAAAAGAGCTTAAGTATGAAAATCGATACCAGGCGACTAGGATATGTACTCGTAACTGTTAGCTCACATTAGGTTGGCAATCGGCGGTAGTCGGGCGTAGTTTTGGCGAGGATAGTGATGGCGGCGTAGTTGGTACACCTGACCATCCTGCACCTTCATTGACACGCCCGCTGGACTTGTCTGCGTGTCCTGGCCTTAATGACGCAGGCGTCCTTGGCCGCGCGAAACACGACGTAGCAACCACGACTTTGCGCAAACTGCGACGCTGTTCGCTTTTAAGTTGGAGTTCCAGCCACAGAAGCGAATAATTCGATAAGGGTGACACCGACCTGCGTGACTATCGCACCGGCACATCTATGCAATGTTCTGCAATGGCGTGCAGTTTTCCTTACTCTTAAGGCTCGGCCTCGCCTCTTATGCAGACATTATTCGTTTTCGTGTCATAATTTCAGTTTCAGAATTATCATTGGGATTACTAGTTGTTTAATACTTTTGTATCCAAATTTTACTATGTGTTTTTTCCTGCTTGCAAAAAGGGAGGAACTTATTGATAAAATATAAATTTTTTTCCTAACTTTTTACAACGAGCCCAAACACAATTAAAATTGCGCACAAAAATGTTAAACAACTCGTAAAGAGTAAATTTTTTATAATCGTACGTTGTCAGAAATTACTATGAATCCAAAAATATGACGTGAAAACGAAACATTAATGCAAAACAGGTGAAGCTGAGCCTTAAAACGGCGACCGTGTCATTTTCTTAGTGAAAAATCCGTAGCAAAGTTGAGAACATGCCCCTACGTCAGCTTGTGAGTGTTTGACATCAGCACATTCTGCGGTAAGGCTGTGTGAAAAGGCAATTGTGACGGGGAGCTCGGGAATAGTGTTTGTAATGTGCGTGGGGTCTTGAAAGTAGTCCTCGCACGCATAAGACGCAGGTAAATAAGCTTCTTAGAAACACTGCAACGCAGTTCTGGCTCCAGGTACATAGCTCAAGGGTTGCACCGCACCTGCGTCATTCTGCAAGCTCCAGGTCTCGAAAGGTGTGGGCTTTTAAGGCGATTTTTGTTCACTCGCCACTTGCCTAATCGCCTCTACGTGTAACGCGCTCAACTAGTGTGAGTGAATATATTTCTTAACATCGAGGTCTTGAGAGTCGATGAGGGTGGGACGAGGTGAGTATGGAGCAGCGCCGGAAAGAAATGGCAGGGGAAATGGGAGATCCCCGAGAAAACCCGCCAACAGCGGCATCATCTGGCATGATTCCCACATGCGAAAATCCGGGAGCGACCCCATCGGGAATCGAACCAGGTTCGCCTAGGGGGTACGCGAGCAGTCTGACCACTACACAACCGCGACCCCATTTTTGAGTGGTGAGTCTATATTTTTATGGCACGCAAATAAAGATAAAAGTATGATGCGTTCCTGAAGACAACTCTGAACTTCTGAGTTGTTGAACTGTTGAAAATTGAGCAGCTAAAACTGGTTCTGAGAAAACCAGTTTTAACATTGTTCACGCCCAAAAACAATTCTCGTAGTTAAGATACGAACTTGAAACTTGTATATGGGCACAATACGTTTCTTATATACTGTTGTTATGATATCTACAATATATGTCTAGTGCTGCCATCTACGTCTGTCGTTAGCAGTTAAGATTTTTTTAAAAATAAAATCAGTCGTTGCTCTGTCTTTGTACGATACGTTGTTTTATTTTAGGTTATGGGCCGTTCGCTCTACAAAACAAAAGTTTCGCGATTTTGTTGCTTTTAGGAAGTATTTTGCAGTTACGTTTAGCAAGTGTTAAAAGCAGATTACAAAAAGTGCGCGATTGAACTGTGACGTGACGGATTGTTGTATTTATCGGACTGAACAAGTTTAGTGCATCAGATTCAAAATGTCAACGAACTATCTTGTTAACGTTCCCAAGTTAAAGGGACGTGATAATTACAACGAATGGTGTTTCGCGGCGGAGAATTTCTTAATACTCGAAGGCACGAAACATTGTGTGAAGCCAGAAGTCGATAAAGAAATAAATTCTGCAGATGACGAAAGAACCAAAGCGAAATTGATTATGACCATCGACCCGTCTTTATACGTTCACGTAAAACATGTTACATCTTCGAAAGAATTGTGGGCAAAGTTGAAACAATTATTCGATGATNGGGATAAAACACGTGCGCTGGTAATCCCTAGTAAGAAATAGTCTTCTTATGCAAAATATGTTTACACTGGTTGCGCACGAATGCGGTGCGCTATCCCTTTGATGTAATTTTCTAGAATTGGTTTAAGCTTGGTTTTGCACGAGGCGGATAAATATCCAGGAAGTTGGAAGTAACTGTGAATGTACTATAGCAGTAAATGTGTTACTAGCATGCAAATTCATATTTTAATATGTATAACATGAGAAATACTAATGTAACAAGACTTATATATAGTACATATCCAACATGTTTGCGAATCATACCACTTTTTTTTTACAGTGTGTTTTCGTTTGTTGACAAGTAAATGTTTTCCTCCTGGAACATATTACGAATAGTAACTGGTAAATTTTAATCCTCACTTGTGTAGGTTGGCCAAATTGTTTCACATTTAAAACTCTTTCTTTTTGGTTCGTACATATATCTCTAGTAAACAGCCGTGGTGGATAAAAAAGAATTATTGTAGCTCTTATAGTTTCATTTTCACAAACCACAGGCTGTAAACCAAATACAAAAAGGGAAAAATAATAACTGGAGGAAAAACGCGTGTTTAGCTTCGAAGGGAAATGTACAGGTGTGGGATTGAATTTGACGTGTTAAGTAATAAGAATGGATTACGATCGGCTGCATAGGTTCTTCCACAAGAAAGTTGAAACTTGTTATGCAGCTGTACGTTGGCAATGGTTATGCGTGTTGTGCCACGCGTGGTTGCAGCAAGTTCCTTCGCGCAGCAGGTATTCATATTCTACTGTTATCCGCATGGTTATGTCGATTGTATGTCGGCCTCCAACTAACATAGGGTAGCTGAATGAGTGTTCTCTTTGCCACTCAAATGAACCAAGCTGGAGGTGAATGAAATAATGTTTTCACAGTCGCAAGCACGGTAGACGCTTCACGGCTGTCCACAGACACATACTCGAGCTATAAGAGCAATTGGAATAGCATAGTCCATTCGCGGTCACTTCCAACTTTTCTGAAGCCCTGCCATAGTTCTATTTTCAGGATATTCCTCCGCCTCATGTAAACAAAGCTTAGAGGATTTCACTAGAGGGCCAACGCACCGCATTCGTGCGCGCCCAGTGTAATAATATTTTGCATAAGAACTATTTCTTACTAGGCATTACCAACAGCTATTTTCTCTCTGCCTGTATTCATATTAANCAACAGCTATTTTCTCTCTGCCTGTATTCATATTAATTCTAAAATCTGACATAATAAAATATTTTTTACAAAAAATTTAGTTTACTTTATGAGACACAAAGTGATGCATAGAAAATTGCAAAATTAGCTGTAAAACTTACAAATTTTATAGCCTGTGCATTATGTACAATCACAAAATGTGTATATATTTAAGAATGTTAATAAAAAGGCATACACTCAATGACACTTTTGAAAATATGACAACTTTATAGTGTCACTAAGTAATGACCTGATACTGAAAAAGAAAACCTGATACACTGATGCAAGTTCCCTAGTAAATATTGTATCGATCTGATACCTGAAAGCTGTATTTNGAAAAAGAAAACCTGATACACTGATGCAAGTTCCCTAGTAAATATTGTATCGATCTGATACCTGAAAGCTGTATTTTTTATTTCCATAGTCACATACTTTCATAAAAGTGCATCAGAAATAAAACTGCCTGGGAAGATCTGGCTTGCATTAATGTGAAATAGCCGAGGCGCATGCTGCTGAGAGATTTGTTTCACTAGATTACCCCACAATGCCGCATCTGTGCGCTAACTTCAACATTAAGTGCAGAAATAGATTTTTATCGATATAAAAATTTCTGCTCACTCCTCGCTGTAATACATACAAAAAAACCGATACCGGTGTAAAAAAAATTAAGTAAATTTCTACTAATACTACAGTTATAACTCTATTTAGACATGTAAGTCAATACACATGAAGCATCACTTTTACCTTATTTTAATCTGTTTGCTGAGGGTTTTTTATTAGTTCATTAGTGTTTTGCTGTAACATGCTGTACTGAGGTCAAACGTCTGAATTTGGCGCCTACTGCCATAAACACCGAAAAGGTGGCCATCTTGACGAAGTACCATCCGTGGAAACATTACAAAGTTAGTTTCCACGCTAAACGTCAAGCAGCTGGAATGTTGGTACCTCTAAATAAGTTTTGTAAACAGTTGCTCTTCCAACCACTCTAACTAACACTTTGGGGGTGTACTCGATCAAACTTACGCGAACAGGCTAGGCAATGTGTGAATTTGGCTTCACTTGTGTTTACCATAGTCAGATGCATTACAAATGTTAATACGTTTGGCGTATTTTGTATTATTCTCTTAAACTCAACAAACATCAAATAAAAGCTGCTGTCACAATAAATTACGTTTAATTGCAGACCTACAGTTTCAGCACAAGCAAAACTCACGTCACTCTTATTTAAGCATATTTTTTGTTCGTGCAGACTTGTATTTCTCACTGGTATTATCTTGTTTTGTAATTATGTACTCTGAAAATTCATCAAATGCATAGTTGTTGAAATTAGAAATTTTTAAATTAGAGGAGTAGATATGACTGTAGTGACAAGTATGTGCTTCCTAACTTGTGTGTATCAAAATGTTAAGTCTCGTATTGACTCGCAAGATTAGTGTTTCCAGCATACAAAAAGGTTTTTAATATTATCATGTTAAGTAATTTAAACAACTGCAGCCAAATGTTACGCAGGGATATTAACCATTTGCCAAAGCTATCAGTAGTATTTTGTTTAAAAATCAGCAAGCAGTTTTAATTAAGTTTCAGTTATTACGGTATTCATACCGCCATTCTCTGCAAAATCATAACACAAACAAATTTACAGCGCCAGAAAAACAGTTAATCAAAATTAACATTAATGATTATTTATTCTCAGGATTTTACTACGTAGCATATTAGTAGTAGAAAACATGTACATATAGTATATAATACAAAAAAAGTTCACACGTGTTGTTTACAAGCAGTTGACGTGTATGGCCACGATACATTCGTTGAACAATAATGCACAGAGACAGGAAACAACTGCACATAGATTTTGGTTTTTAGCTATTTCACGCGACGGCTGTATGCTGGGATAGTGCGCAATTTCAGTGTGCCGTGTGAATTTGACTGTGCGAAGGCGTGTGATTTACGAGTACTATTAAGTGTGTTTCGTTGCGATTCTTTCCATCTGACGCATNATTTGACTGTGCGAAGGCGTGTGATTTACGAGTACTATTAAGTGTGTTTCGTTGCGATTCTTTCCATCTGACGCATTAAATCAATTTTTGTTTTGCGAAAGTAGAGTGTTACTTTGCAATGATGTCCAAGTGAAGTGTTAGGATATAATTATTGTGTGGAAATACGAGTGTGTGTTGGGTTTTGAGAAATTGAATAGGCGTTAACGTGTCCTTTACAGGAGTTATCGGCAATAAATCACCAAGGAGCTATATTCACCGNTGAGAAATTGAATAGGCGTTAACGTGTCCTTTACAGGAGTTATCGGCAATAAATCACCAAGGAGCTATATTCACCGCTTACACGTGTGATTAGCGTAATTTATACTCTGGTTTTTTGCGCGGAAAGTAAGTGTAGTGAATTGTACTGTGTAGTATTGCATTGAAGGACTTATGTACTGCTGCCGCCAGTTATTTAAAATGCAGAACACCTAACGAAGCTAAACCTAACTTATAGGTTGTAGTTTTTACTGTGCTCCTGTATAAGTGATATTCAAGCGTAACCCCCTCGCACTGAGACATACTGTTCAAACGTAGCCAAACATGACTCACCTAGTCAGTCCCAGCGCCAGCAGGAGAGTTAATCCCCAAAACTGATTCAAGGCACGCCGGCTGTTTATTGTAGGCATAGAGCTTGAAGCGCTCGTGCATCCGCAGAGCTTGGCGTTTGCCATATAAATAGGGACAGGAGTTTTCCGCGAAAATATTTATGGCCATGCTAGACTTCAATATCCTACGTCCACAGCCACAACTTTCTTTGGTTATTGGCCGCGTGTCTGCTTGAGAAGGCATGTTCCTATTTGACCGAGCCAATCGTAATAAAGTACTTTGATACTGAACGTCCTTGGTTCACCGACATTCACTTGAGTCACGTGACATTTAAAATCACCCAACCACGAAAGTACATATAAATAAAAGTGTTTTGGAGTACAACTGGTCCTGAGATCTTTTCGCGAAAAACCCCTGTCCCTACATATAAAGATAAATAGTGTGCGTGTGCCTACTCGTAATGGTGCGTCGACACGCACAGCCACACACCCTGTTGTGATTCAACAATAGTGAAGTTAACATGAAGTTAGGTTAGGTCTTCCTGCATTTTACGCAGCTAACCACATTTGTATACATAAATTATACATAACTACGTGTTTTATCTCACAATTTCCCTGATCTTTATAGCCGACCCCACTATCGCATTTGGTAGTATGTACCGCGGATGTTGTGATGCCCTAGTAAATTCGTGATCTGTGTGATAAGTAACGTCGATATACAGGCGCCGTGCGCGCTACCCTGGCGGAGACTGCGGTAACTAACTGCAGGACGGTAGGAAGAGAGACTGCGCGGCGCCAGCTGTCACGTCTCGAGGATTAGTAGAATGGATGGCTCAAGAAAGCGGAAATGCAACGCAAATTGCTATGTTGTAGGGTGCACAAGTACTTACGGAAACACAGAAAACACATTTCCAACAGAGAAAATTGAAGAGGAGTGACTNGTGTTGTAGGGTGCACAAGTACTTACGGAAACACAGAAAACACATTTCCAACAGAGAAAATTGAAGAGGAGTGACTTGCGCTGTGTATCTAGGCGGCGCACAGACAAAAGTAAGTAGCGTTACACGGCTTATGAAAGTACTGTGCACGTAGGTAGAATGTAGGAAAGACTTTAAATGCACTTTTTTTTTTTACTTTACTGTTGGGTGATTTTTTTTTTTTAATGACGTTCCAATGAAGTATATTTAACACCGTAAACATTAACTAGCTTACATATTAAGTTGTCTAGTTCATTGCCAAAATTCCACGAAAGAAATTAATAACGATAACAATAACATTTATGAGATGATAAATAAATATTTATTGAAATATATTCATATCGGTAATTAGTGAGTAATTGATTTTCAAACGTGAAGGATCACCTTTGGAACAAACAGACGCGTCAAGAATACGCAGCAGTCGTTTGATTGGAAACAGACGGACAGGACATCACCATCATCCAGCATACGTCCTCAGTATTTCCCCACGAGATTATAGAGAAAAAAAACCACCTCATCTCACGCGGTGGAAAGGTTTGAAAGAGCCGCAAAACGAAGGAAGGATAATTGAAATGCAAGTTTTGTAGAAGACGGGTGTTCAACGAGTGCTGCTGTTACGAAACACGAAGTTGCGATGCAGGCAGATGTCAGTGGAACCATTCCTAGCGAATTCGTTTTTTTTTTTTTGCACTATCAGTGGGTGTGAATTGTCTACTCAGGCGTCTGTTCCATTGAATGCGGAACGTAAGTCACACGTGAAACGTTACGACAAGAGCTTACGAACAAGTAATACTTTAAATGAAAGACTATGGTTCCAGGGATATTCTTCTATCACAGATGAAACAGAACTACGAGATTTAACAGGAGTGACATTTGTGGTTTTCAATCTGTTGTTAACATTGTTACCAACTGAAACTCAATCGTACAGTAAGATTAGCTAAGAAAATTACTTGTTCATATTTCAAATCAAAATGAAAACTGGTTTGACGTATTCTGCTATGAGAGTTATGTTCGGGGTTCATCGTACAGCATCACGAATTTTTACCACAACTTTAGTGTCGCTGACATCTACAATGGCTAATCATGTGTTTTGGCCTAGCAGGGTAAGTGCTGTGTAAACAATGCCAGCATTATCATAATAAAGTAACACAAGAGCAGAGTGATTATTGACTGTACGGAAGTCAAAGTTGAACAGTCGCCAAACATTGATCAAAGAGTGTTTCTTTACTCAAATGACAAGGGTACGTACACAGTTTAATTCCTAATAGGCATTAAACTTCGTGGAATGATGTGCTTCAAATCAAAATACTATGGTGGCAGGTCGAGTGCAACATTTATCACAAATGACTGCCGTTGTTGACGTTATTGGAGAGCGGCGACGCAGTAATGGCTGATGAAGGTTTCCTAGGAATTAAAACAAGTCTCTCCGACAAAGGGGTCGTTGTTATTTCTCCGCCATTTCTGCATGATGGCAAATTAAAACATATAACATATTATACAAACTATCAACTGAACTGCTCCCAGATGTTGATGAAATTGTACATATGTGTTGTGTTTTAGTAAATCTGCAGTCTCCCATAACTCAACATGTGAAATCAAGTCAAGTTTCAAATTACTACAACACACTGAAATAATTTATAGTGGTATTTATGCACACAACATAACACGTACAATATATAAGTACATTCAAGAAGACCGGAGAGAGCTACATGATAACTGCGAAAGTCAGACAACATTNTAACACGTACAATATATAAGTACATTCAAGAAGACCGGAGAGAGCTACATGATAACTGCGAAAGTCAGACAACATTGAAAACCTACGACGAACAAACTTTCTGCTGACATCAGCTGTTAAATTATTTCTTTGGCATGAGATGAAACAAGTTTTGGTAAATAGTGAGACAAATAAAATGTTCATATTTTATCAATACAAGTCTGAACACATTTTGAGTCCTGCTGCAATGTTATACAAACTTGTTTTTTTTAGTGTAAACAAGCAAGTCACATTTGTCCATACCTGCTATGTATATTAGCGTCTGGCACTGTGATTTAGCTTTAATTTAATATTTTTATTTTTGTCCAAATACAAATACATCACGTTAACGTTGCCTGCTTCATCAACTATGCACTTATCCTTACATGAAATTAGACACATTATTTCTACGACTCTTTCAGTTCACCACAACGTACAACTTTAGTATCACGTGTTCTTTGACAGTTCCATGTCCTTCCCGTACTTCACGTTTCTTGCAGCAACACCTTTCAGGCATTGATCTTAACAATTNTTCTTTGACAGTTCCATGTCCTTCCCGTACTTCACGTTTCTTGCAGCAACACCTTTCAGGCATTGATCAAAACAATTTATTAAGGAACTCGCCAATGTGTCACAATCTTGCCTTCTAACTTTAATACGATGAGCCTTGCTGCTTGTCGAAATGTGGATACGCCTTTCACTAAACCATTCCGGGCATTCTGCTTGCTTGCATGTTCTTAAAGAAATTTCAAGTTCTTTCTCATCACTAACACAAACGTTCTTTTCGTAAAACTACTGTGCACCTTCATTGAGTGGTCTGAAAACTTACGTCACCGCCAGTCTGATTTTGTAAGAATTCTCTAGTTGCATTTTCACACTCATCCAGTAGCACTGCATTTTCAACTGATTGTATCATATAATTAATTACTTTTCTACAGTTACGTTCTACTTCTCTTATTCTTATAAAAGTACTTGTCCTTTGAAAATGTAAGTATACACAAACACAATCAGTGACGTGACTTTGACAGCTTTATTGGTTTAGGGTAGGTCAATGTTGATTGAGTACGTGTGCAGAAGACGATAATCGGTGTATAGTCTATTCACGATTTCTTCACACTTTTTAAATCAAACCTTTGAAAAATCACCCCATGTACGACGCGTTTAGTTATTTCCTAAATACACCATGTCTCACAACAGTTTTATTCTTCTGTTAACATAAAAGTATCTTATTTATTCGTTAAATTAAAGTTTCAATTACATTTTATTTATAAATCATAATATTTAATTTATAATAAATATGAATAAAACAGTGAGAAAACATGTGTGTTGGTAGCGCCTAGTAAGAAATAGTCCTCATGCAAAACATTACTACAACTGAGTGCGCACGGATTCGGTGCGTTGTCCTTCGGTGTTATTTTCAAGAAATGGTTAAGTTTAGTTTGTACGAGGCGGAGGAATATCCTGGAAGTAGAACTTTAGCAGGGCTTCAGAAAAGTTTGAAGTAGCCTTGAATAGATTATAGTTCGAATTTGGTCTGTGGTTACATTAGGATACAATGCTGGGTAAAAACGCGCATGCGCGGTCAATATTTCCGCCTACAGACGCATGCGTGCAGTAACCATGGCGACAGCGGTCGACCGCCTCTAGCTAGCGCTTGAGCAGTCATCTAACCTTGGAAGACCGGTTTGAAACGTGGGCGACTGGTAAACACGTTAAGCCTGGCGGAACTTGATAGTTATGCCGCCATTGGTGTTATTTTCTCGAGGTCATTTTGTGCACAATAAAAACTTGTTTAAAAAGTACGTTGCATCATTATATACAAACTTGCTATCTCAAAGCATGTGAAGATCATCAGTGGTTATCAGTTATGCGCAAATGCAAGTTAAGAAGCAATTACGAAGTTGTATTGAAAACCTAAGTGGAGTCCGAACCCTTTTGAGAATAGCATTTTGCTAAGCAACATTCTATAAATTAGGTCTGACACAGGTTTTCACATCTCCGGGGTCAAGTTTAAATAGTGCGCTAATTACGCATACATCTGCATTCTTACGTTAATTTGTAAACGTAATTTTATCACGCCTATAAATATGCCATCAACCACCAATATTTTGAAAAGATGCACTTTCAGAAAATACGCGATCTTACTTCATTTGTTCCACTCTGTAGTTCCTTTTTCTAACAGCAGGTTGCCGTGAAAGAGTTTTCTGACGGGAAAAGTGTTGAGAAAGGATTCGTTTTGAGAAGGGGGTGGGGGGTGTTACATTGCAGTGTTCACATGTTTTGCTTTCATAGTTTGGTATATATCATATTAATATTTATGTAACCTACATGGAGTACACTTTAATGACATGATAATTTTGTTTTATTTCGTCTGTTATGAATAATAATAATAATTATCTTACATGTAATTAGAAAGTTGCTTGATTTTTTCAAGGCGTTACATTTACTTACTAAAGTACATAGGTCAATAAAGGAGGAATTTTTTTTGGGCTAGTTTCCAGATCTGGCCCTCTGAGATCACGATACGTAACTGCTGTTACGAGTCTGTTCACGGTAGCTTCAAACTTTCTGAATAAAATAGAAAGAAAAAAAAATCCCGTTTGACATTTTTTTTTCTAAATAAACCACAAATTACTAGCGTTTTATACTTATGATAACATTATCGTAACATTTTGTGTATAACTGCAGCCTTTACTTATATTCTGTCTATAAATGACAACATTTATTTCATAGTCAATATTAATTTTAAAAAGAGAGAAAAGAGGTTGGGGGATAGCAGAGTGGAGATGCTATCAGCCGTTACTCCGCTGGAGAGTGCTGCAGTCTGGTGGCGAGGATTTGAAACTTTAAAGGCAAGTCATTAGTGTTCTGAGAACATCTGAGCTGGTTGTCTTATAAGATATTGGTTTTATTAAAGTTTTTGTTGTTTTATTTATGTCTGGTGTAAGGTAAGGGATGAATGCTGTTAATTTGATCTCATTTCGTGGACGTTTTATAATTATTTACTTTAGACCCGCTAAAATATTATGTATTAGACTTTAAAAGCACCTGTCATAAAATTAAGTATATTACTTAGTTTGTACTTTAGACAAACTGGTTTTGTATATTGACGTCCAAGAGGGCGAAGTGGCCAGCCAATTAGTTTGAACTAACGGGTTGGCATATTCGCCACTAGAGAGTGCAATGATCACAGTTAGCACAAGGGCATGTAGTAAGGTGCTACTTACTGTTCGATACGGAAAGTAAAGCTACTAGAGAGTGCAATGATCACAGTTAGGACAAGGATATGTAATAAGGTGCTACTTACTGTTCGACACGGAAAGTAAAGCTACTAGAGAGTGCAATGATCACAGTTAGCACAAGGGTATGTAATAAGGTGCTACTTACTGTTCGACACGGAAAGTAAAGCTACTAGAGAGTGCAATGATCACAGTTAGCACAAGGGTATGTAATAAGGTGCTACTTACTGTTCGACACGGAAAGTAAAGCTACTAGAGAGTGCAATGATCACAGTTAGCACAAGGGTATGTAATAAGGTGCTACTTACTGTTCGACACGGAAAGTAAAGCTACTAGAGAGTGCAATGATCACAGTTAGCACAAGGGTATGTAATAAGGTGCTACTTACTGTTCGACACGGAAAGTAAAGCTACTAGAGAGTGCAATGATCACAGTTAGCACAAGGGTATGTAATAAGGTGCTACTTACTGTTCGACACGGAAAGTAAAGCTACTAGAGAGTGCAATGATCACAGTTAGCACAAGGGTATGTAATAAGGTGCTACTTACTGTTCGACACGGAAAGTAAAGCTACTAGAGAGTGCAATGATCACAGTTAGCACAAGGGTATGTAATAAGGTGCTACTTACTGTTCGACACGGAAAGTAAAGCTACTAGAGAGTGCAATGATCACAGTTAGCACAAGGGTATGTAATAAGGTGCTACTTACTGTTCGACACGGAAAGTAAAGCTACTAGAGAGTGCAATGATCACAGTTAGCACAAGGGTATGTAATAAGGTGCTACTTACTGTTCGACACGGAAAGTAAAGCTACCAGAGAGTGCAATGATCACAGTTAGCACAAGGGTATGCAATAAGGTGCTACTTACTGTTCGACACCGAAAGCAAAGCTAGGAACAGCGCCGTCACTTCTAGCAGACAGCCGGAATAACAGGCTAAAGTATTTTCTAAACTCCCGGGAATGGTGAGTTTTGCATTAGTTTTCGTAACCTACTAGTATTTTATTTGGTCCTCTGCTGATTATGTAGAATGTAATTGGGAGAAACGTCATGTAGGGACACCCAATTGTTTGCAAAAATAATTACTTTTTTTTTTAAATTAAATTTACTTTTACGATTGACTGGCTTTAACTGCTAATCGTCGAAGGAGCTCGCGGTGTAAGCGGATCTTTCACCTCTGTGTTGTTTACAACTGTGGTTCAATGCAGGGCCTTGGAGTATTTTTGTATGTTTTGAGATACAGAGCTTTGAAAAAAACTGTGCTAGAGTGCTGCGAAATGGTGTTTGTAAAGTGCTTCGCTTCTTGTAAGCACTGAGCAGACCTCGTCCGAAGTGTGTGTTGTTTTCGTAGATGAGCAGATTGGAGGCGCGTGTTATAGTTACGTGGTAAAACGCGAATAGTCTGTTCGCGGTTTCTTCACACTTTTTGAATCAAACCTTTAAAAATCACCCCGTGTGGGTATGACGTGTTTGGTTGTGTCCTAAATATGCCGCGTACCACAAGCATTTCATACTTCTGCTAAAATAATTTTTTTTTTGTTAAATTAAACTTTTACTTTTATTTTATCTATACATTACATTATTTCATCTGTAATTATAATTATTATAGTATTATATATTTTAATTATTATAGTATGAATAAAGACAAGTAATGCCTAGTAAGAAATAGTTGTTATGCAGAGTATCATTAAAGTGAGTGCGCACGGATACAGTGCGTTGTCCCTTTGTTGTAATTGTCTATACTTGGTTAAGCTTTGTTAGCCTGACGCGGAGGAATACCCTGGAAGTAGAACGTAAGCATGGCTTCAGGAAAGTGTGAAGTAACCCTGAATATAACTGTGCAACGGCCCAGTAGACGCTGAAGCCAACGAAATATTTTTTTCGGTACACAAAAGTTGAAAAACAATTTTTTGTTCTCTAACAAAATACGCGATTGAATTAACGATACCTCTGTGTTGAGCCGAAAGAAATTATACTGTCAACAAACTATTTGGTTTGAATCACGTGAATAAATTTGTTTGGTCACTCATTTGATTGCCCCGATCGAAAATACAGCTCGTGAGTTTGTTTGTATTTTTGTGATGATTAGAATTGTAACAGTGTTTTTGTGCATTTATTGACGCTTAATAACGGTATAGACATCCTCATAAGACAATTTCAACATGGAACTAAAAAATGAAAGCTGTAAAACTTGAAACATTTATCTGCCCACGTTGTCCAGTATTTGGAATGTACGTAGGCCTACATAAAACATCAGCAGTCGAGGTCGCTAAGGCGTAGTGTTTGGTCGCACCAGACGTGGGTTCGAATCCCGATTTCGCCTCAACAATTAAACGAAATTGTTTAGTGCATCTTGCGTAGAGTCAAACAAATCTTTAGTTGCACCAACCAAATCTTTTTTTGTGGTACACAAATAAGAACAACAAATTTATTTGGTTTCAACAACAAAATATTTAACTGCCCCTATACAAACAATAAATTTGGTTGCGCCAAACAAACTCTGTCGATTCAACGAAACCTTTTTGTCAGTGTAGGCGGGACTGTTTACGTGCGCGACTATCTGTGTGGGCGTCTCAGCGCTGGCACGCGCCCTCTACCTACGTAGCATCAGTCCCGCAAACATCGCCTGCACGTCTGCGTGTGCACCTGCCCTATAGTCACTGTACTTACATATACCCTTCATTTTCTCCATTGTTTTTACTGTGTACAATTAGAATGGTCGCCAATGGAGTACTTCACACGATTCTACAGCATGCACAGTTCATTAAAAAGTGCTGAACACACGCTACTAAAATTCTCAGAAAAGTACTATTCTACTTTTTTCTTGTTCACTTACATATATTACATATTCTTCATAATTAAAAAATTGAAAATTTACATAAAAATTTTTAAGTTTACAAAAATTGCAAAATCTCCGCTCTACATTGAGCATACATACAAAATTTTGTACAACATTATTTTTATATTGCCTTTCAATCATAATAATCACGATCTATACCCCCATAAAATTTCCGCCCCAAGATATAAGCCTTTATCTAAAATTTCACAACTCTTTCATTACTATAGAGAGCGGAAAATTCTCTCTTTAAAGTGATTTTCAAATCGTCACATAAAATTTTGCTCCAATGTGAGAAGAAATGAAAACAGTTACGTTTACTTTTTTTAAGAAACGTCATTTTTTCTTTCTAAAGACCTGAGGGGTGTTTGACAATACTTAACTTATGTGTGTGTGCCCGTGACCGCTGCCGGGAGCCGATTCCCCTCGTCCTCGGCGCCAGCCAGGGTTTGTAAACCCCGTCCACACTCTAACAATGACTTGCGTTCCAACATTCCCGGCAACGTCGCATCATCTAGTACTGGCCCACCAACTGAGGCAATAAGGAAACAGTGACGTCACGACGCAAGTAGCGGCCCCACGTCACCGGAGCCGGGGTTAGTCTTCATTCTGCGTACGGACGGCGTGGTCATGCTGCTGTACTCGTGGTCGGTGTTCGCGCGTCGAGTCCCCGTCGGACCTCGAAGTCAGCCGTCGTCAGCTACCAGCTACGCCGGGTTAGCTCCGGCACAGCCGAGCAGCGATGACTTATATCATCCAAGGTAGGGATATACGTCTTGTAAGTTTCCTAGTGCAGGCGGGTAAAAAAACGTGGTTTTCGATGCAGGGAACTCGTCGGTGCCAGGCACGAGACTTCTCGACGTGAACGGGCTTCTCGACGTGAACGATACGCATGACCGATGCTGTACGCGGCAAGGCACCGTGTGCAGTCTTCCTTGAGACTAGTGTGATCTGTGGAATTGTTTACACCTCTTTGGCATCACGGAGCACGCATCATGTTCGCTGGTTGCAAGACAAGTAATTGCTAAACACAAGTACGTCGCGTATAGTCCATTCTCGGTTACTTCCAACTTTCCTGAAGCCCTGCTGAAGTTCCACTTCCTGAATATTCCTTCGCCTTAATGCAAACAAAGCTTACAAAATTACACCAGAGGGGCCAGTGCACCACTTTCGTGCGCACTCAGTGTAATGCTGTTTCGCAACAAGAACTATTCCTTGCTAGGCATTATTGACACGTCTATTTTCTCTCTGCCTTTCTCATGTAAGTTATGAATGAAATGTTGTAATTTATAGATAAAATATAAGTAAAATCTCAATTTAACCAAAGTTAAGATACTATTGTGTTAACAAAAGTATAAAACGTTTGTGGTACATGACATATTTAAGAAGCAACCAAACACGTCATACGTGGGTGATTTTTCAAGGGTTTGATTAAAAAAGTGTGAAGAAACAGTGACTAGAGCTATACCAATAAAATTACATTATTGCTACACTTAATCTCAGAAATTAATGTGTGGCCGGACGAGTTTAGAATTCCTATGTAATTGAAATGGTCGCTTACATCAATGTCTCCAGGCGTACACGCCAGCAAAATGGTGTCGTGGCCTGCAAACATGTCGGAACTCCTTTCGCCAATCAGCGCCTGGTAACCTACATGCCAGCCGGTAGCTCAGCCAATAGGGAATCTTCAGCAGCACGCGGTAGCCAATCACGCGCAAGGCCCGCCCCACAGCCTCGCGCAACTTACCAGGAGATGGGTACGCACACATCAAAGGAACAGCCACTTTATTTCGCCTCTGTGTAGTTGTCTGTCCTATGCTTCTGCCACTGGGGCTCCTGCGAACGACGATCTGACGTGGCGAGTGGCTGACACTACCATAGTGTGGGATTTTTTTTCTCTCGGGGTTCTCCAGTTTTTTCCTCCGTCTTCATTCCGGTGCTGCTCCATCCTCATTGTATCATACTATATCCATCATTCAGGGTGGCTTGTTCCTCTTTTTGGACAGTCGTCTGCACTTAGCGCCAACGTTCTCTCATTGATCTTGTATCGTTCGAAAAATTTCTTTATACCATTCGGAAAGGAATTTACAATGAAAAATGAAGGACCCCAACTGTATAGACTATTCACGGCAAAGTGAGCACTTTTTGAAGACCTCTCATTTAGAATAATAGTCAATAAATATATTTTATTTTAGCCTTAGTCATTAACTTTCGAGTCCGATGAAGTATTTACAATATGTGTATTACTTACATGGCAATGCTTATTTTAAAATGTGGCGCAAGGATAAACAATGGCTGATAGGAAAAGAGTAACTAGGGTCTCAAAAATGCTAACTTTACCATGAATGGCCTAGCCTATAGGTATATATGAGTATAACAATTACAGTTTTGCAAAATAGTTCGCTTGAACACACTGTTTACTCATCTTTTTAAAGATTGTATATAAACTTTTTATCCCATTTTCTTGTGTAATTTTTTTAAACAACATTCAGACACGATCTAGCTTAAATAATTCTTTAAAACTGTTTTAAGATGACTGCCAGTTCCCGCTTTTCTTTGTAGACAGTGAGCGGCCTGTAAACAAACTCCTCAGTCCTCTGGAGACTTGAACCTCAGCTGTTTGCCAGTTGTCTGCTTCACTAGTAAGCTCATACCCCAGACCAAGTAGTGCGGTATTCTGTCCCTACAATTAATTGTTTATTTTTATTTCCTTTTGAATGCCTTGCGGTTTCATTACTAACTGTGATCCAATTGCATGAGTAACTGAACGTACGCGTGTTTGAAGTCTGTGTTTGTTGAGTGAATTTGTGAAATTTTCCATTAAATTTTCAATCGTAACGTGTGAAAATTAAGAAGTAACTATGGCGTCAAGGGGTGGTAGGACATTGCAATAGGCTGTTCACGATAAACTGAGCATTTGAAAGCCCTGCTTAAGATATACTTGTAGGCACGTTGTGTATTCTTCCACCGTATGTAAAATTAACTTTACCGCCGGCCCAATCACTTTATTCATACGTCGGTCGAGTGAAACTGTGAAATAATTAGAAAAGTAAATATTTTACGAATTAGCTTATCGTTACATTTATATCCACTACAAGAAACAGGAAACAAAATAAATAATTTCAGTATACAAACGTGTTTACTCAACGCTTTTAATTCAACGTTAAGACATGGAACTACTTTCCCTCCGTCGTACCAACTATACTGAGCGCATGCTACCCAGTGCGTCCGTTGAAATACGTGCAGGTTGGGGCAGTGACATTTTCCGGAGGTTGATTTCAAATGTGCTCATTTTATCGTGAAGAGCCTTTAATGCTCCATTAACTTAATGATCCAGAAATGCATTACAACATTTAAATTTAAACTTTTGCTGAACTGTTGACGATCAGTTAACATTAAATAGCCAATATCATAACGCAAACACAGTCTTGTTTGGAGGTACACATATCAAAAGTGTGTGCGTGCACACATGCGGTGCCTGGAGTTTCTTGTAGGTGTATTCAACATTAAACATCCTCTTTTTTTTTCGCGATGACAAGTTTGTTATCTGAGGAGTGCATAGGCCGATGCGAGTATTTATTGTATTTCTTCTCCTAACCATGCAATGGTGATTTTATATATATAGTCGGGACCTGTCCAAATTTTTTTCCGAATGCCAGGATGGTAATAACTATATACATATTCGTCATTAAACATCCTACTTTTCTAGATTTCGCAGTAGTCTTGTGGTCAAGATGCTCGAATGCCGACCCAAGGGATGCCGGGACGATCCAGCACCCATCCTGCATTTTTTGAGTTCCGAAACAACAAACAACTAAAAAAATTCCAGTACTTCCTAGCGACCTCCGTTTGAACTAAACTCCCCGATGTAAGCACGTCCTTGCAGGCGACATGATTACCAACACACACAAAATTGCCACATCGATACCAGCGCTCCTAGCTGTGAACGGTAGAACTGTGTACACTCTGATGATGTGGCATGTGAATTAAAGATGGCCGCCTGCAGCAGCCGACTGGCGGCAGGCGCGGGAATTAAAGGTGGAGGACGTAAATAGCACGATAAAGAGGAAAGGGGTGGTAGACAAGAGGGCTAGAGAGAATAATGGAGACTAGAAGGAATATGAGAAAACCAAGGGATAGAGCTGGCGAGAGACATGAAGGAATGAGAGAGCATGGGAAAAGAAACTCGGAATGCCAGAGCATAAATTAAAAAATCGGAATACAAGAGCATGAACAAACAAGGTGGGATGATAGAGCAGGAAGTCGGGAATAGGGAAAAAGGGAAATTCCGAGGGAAAAACAAGATTGATGGTACTGACGAGGAATGACAGAGCAGGAGGTTTCGGCGTGACATAATCCAAAATGGCATCATGGCACCCCGCCAGGATGCCAGGTGGCGCAGAAGGAACTATTTCTAGCTACTCTGGTAGTTCCCTCCCCTCCCTTTCACTGCCTTCACTACCTTTCCTGCCTCAAAGCTGTGCCAAGATTATTCTCTCATTTGAACTTTGCTGTATGTGTAAATATGTTTGTGTTTTGTTATATCTGGTTAACCGTTAATGTTATAATTTTTAATTCAATATTTTTAAAGTTCACAATTTTTCTTTTTTAGGTGACTTCCGTCCCTGCGTTCAGGAGAAGGTAAGATCTTTCAATATGTATTTTTATCTTAGCAAGTTTAAATCGTTTAGTTAAATCTCCTTCCTTAGCCTGGCTCCCAAAGGTGTAACACGTCAACCACCCATAAAGTACCCAGCGGCTGTCGTACTGTAATTGGCTGGTATATATTGACTTTAAAATAAAACCGTTTAGAAAGCACCTTACTCTAAATCTGAATAGGTGATAATCCGGTGTGTTTAGAGGTTTGTTAGTTCTTGCATCTTGTTCAATAAAGTATTACATTAATTTTTAGCTTTGCAAATTCCGTCACGGATGTATAATCAAGATGGAGGCGTCCTTTTCGGTTTTTTACATCAACTCGTTTCAAGTAGTAGCCACGGGGTGCGCCCTACGCTCTGAAACTGCGATGTGATTGGCCAGGTGCGAAATCTGGGATGGAACCTGCCACGAGAAATAGGACGCGTCCAATTGCCAAACCCGGTATGAAATCTGGCCGTACAAGGCGGGAAATGCCACGACGGGTGCCACACTAACCCGTATACCGGCCGCTGTGGCTGGCCTTCCACAAGCTTTTACGGAATATGGTATCGTGTAATATCGCCTTTAGTGATATAGTTTTAGACAGTTCTGTTAGTGATCGTACCTAATACGTTTGAAAGTAAATATTTTCTTAAACCGATTAAAACAGAAACAACACATAAACTAATGAAACCCATAAAGTATTTTTTTTAAATTTGGGTTTCGTCTTTAATAATATCGTTTTCCGTGGTAACTTGAACATTCAGTCTTTCGTTATAGCATTTTACGAGATGATATGAACATTCATTGCTTAATTTCGTTTTCACGTTATCATCATAGTGCTAGGTTTGTAGGTCTAAACTGCGTTAAATGTAGTGAATTGAGTCCATTAATAAGTGCTTTTTGTATTAACTCTCCTATTGTTACCAGTTTCACTAAAAAAGAAAAGAAAGTTACATACATTTAAAGCTACACATTTTCGGTAAAATACTTTAATGCTCATATATTTCCCGGATTGAAGTTATCGTCGTCTTGATAACTCAATTGGTAAGGTGA
Source organism: Clitarchus hookeri (assembly GCA_002778355.1). Classification (NCBI taxonomy): domain Eukaryota; kingdom Metazoa; phylum Arthropoda; class Insecta; order Phasmatodea; family Phasmatidae; genus Clitarchus; species Clitarchus hookeri. The sequence continues at coordinate 1,391,740 of NQII01000058.1, read as the reverse complement.
AACTATGGAAGCAGAATACTGCGGGTTAAAATCCTAGGGAAGGCAGTTTTGTTACTTTTTCAAATATTAAATTGCGTTAAAATGCACATGAACAGTGACTGCTGGAAATGAGTTTATTTCTCGTAATGATGGGAGTAAATTTAATTAAAACAATATTTAATTCGCCGCATGCAGTTGGCTGTGACATTGTTTCCCCGCAGAAACAACCAGTGGTTTTTCACTGATTGTACGTGGAGCCATTTTCACCGATTCGACTAGTTTCATTTGACTGCTAANACATTTAATTCGCCGCATGCAGTTGGCTGTGACATTGTTTCCCCGCTGAAACAACCAGTGGTTTTTCACTGATTGTACGTGGAGCCATTTTCACCGATTCGACTAGTTTCATTTGACTGCTAATCAGTGGATTTCCACTGATTCGAATTTTTAAGTGCTTCGCGTAATTTTAAGTATGGAACACACGTTGCAGTGTTTTCTCGTGTACACGTCATATATGTACACCGAGAAAAAGTGTTGTTTCAGTCAAAAAAAACCATTTGTGTATATAGGACCAAAAATATATTTATTTGCCCAGTTTGTTGTTTGAGTTTGAATTTTTATTTTGTGCAGCAAACGAAGCATGGAAAGCAACAAATTGATTGTTGTTCATCTAACAAAATACACGCATTAATAAAGAAAATTATTGCGTTGGGAAAAAAAGAAAATTAGACTGTGAACAAAATATTTAGTTGAATCAACTGTATATATTCGTTTTGCCACTCATTTGATTGCCTTCGTTCGAAAATACAGTTCGAGAGTCTGTCTGTAATTTTTGTGACAATTAGAATAGTACACTACGCGCAGAATAACTCCGAGACTGGATTTCCATTACAGGTTGAAGGCAAGAGTGTCGAGTTAGAAAGGAAGGGGAGCAGAGGAGATAATGCACACTGCACCGGCAAGGATTCATGCTACTACTCTGCCTGGAAACGTAGTCTCTTCCGGTGGGCTTGAGACAGAAGCAGTTTGCAAATGTCCACCTTATTTATTAAACACGTTCCTGCAAACTTGTCACATTAGATAAGAAATTGCATTCTCAAACGTAAAAAAAAAGTTTACAACGTTTTGCAGTTCATGAAAACCAAAGCGAGGTGGTAACACTCCGTGCATGAATTTGGTGGCTGTATCTTAAAAGGTTCGAAAATGACAGGCGATTATACTTGTAAGTGGGCTTATGTCATATTTGACACTGCGGCTATTTTCTTTGTCGAGGGTTGTACCTATATGTAATGAATTTGGTGGCTATATCCTCGGTGGATGGGAAATGGTGGCCAACTATGCTTATAGGAGGGCTTAAGGCATCCTTGGCCCTGCCACCTTGATGCTACGGTCTATATGACAGGAATGGTAGTTTTGCAGTGGCAGTCCAAGATGGCGGGGTACGAAGGCAAGATAGTGAGGTGATTGTAAAAGATTTATTAGCATTAACACTTCAACAATATATTGCATTATAATAATATGACTTTGTAAATAGTTAAAATTTTAAAGTTTGTCAAGACATTATTAATTTTACTATAACATAAACTTTTAAAGAAATGCCTCAATAGTAATTTTTTTGTTGCAACATAATTTGACTTTTCTTCTGTGCGGGGTTCCAGGTTCAAACTCACTCCAAAATATGGACACATTAAAAACAAAAGAAATATAGTTATTTATCAGTAAAATAATAAATTTGGAAATAAAACGGTATAATGAAACAGTAAAAATAAGTAAAAAACAAAAGTCTACACTACTGTTGTTCTTTAACGAAAATAACTTTATAGGCGTATTTTATCAATTTATCCCCCCTCCACAACACACACACACGAAATACATTGTCAACCTACGCCACTGTATGCCGCAGCTTCACTCGTGTATTGATTGTGGGTAGCCTCGCTCTCCCGACGTAGACGTATGGCCTCGAGTGTGGGTAACCTCGCTCTCCTGACGTACGGCCTGGCTGGCTGTGTTGAGGCCGTGTGCTAGTGTGTGCTCGACAGACAGAGTGTGCTGTGGGCGGGGCCACCTCCCAGGCCTTCCTGGAACACTACACATCGCCTGTGGGCTTACTACGCTTCCGGAGGCGCCCCCACTCCACACCGCACACAAGATTAACTACATACACCGATTATTCGTCTTCTGCGCATGTGCCCAACATTGACCTACCCCAAACCAACCCAACTGTCAAAGTCACATGGTCAACAATGATACAAGTCTTTGTTTACATTTTAATCTTCTAAAGACAAGCACTTTTATATCAATAAGTTACTTTTCTTTTACCAATTTGAATTTAATCAAACTGCACCACAAATTGGGTAGAGAAAATGTGCAAACATCTCGACGCACTTGTTAGTAGTTAGGAAAGGGGGTTTCACCGACACCTGTATGCTGGTTGCTGACGAGGGGACGAGTCGGCGGCCATCTTGTATGACGTCACGCGGCAACCTCCTGCTCTGTTATTCCTCGCCAGCAGCGGCCATCGGCCACCTTGAATTTCCCATTTTCCATACTGCTTTATCATTCCACCGCGGCACTTCATGCTCTTGCATTCCGATTTTGTTTCCTCCCGCTGTGTCATTCCGATGTTTTTTTATTCTCGTGCTCTGACATTCCTTTCTACCTTTCGTCCATTCTATCCCTTGGATTTTTTTTCATATTTTTCCCGCTCTATCTTTTGTTTTTTCTCATGCTCATTCCTTCCTCCCTCTCGTCCGTTGTATCCCTTTGGGGGAGAGGGGGGAGGGATTCTCATATTCCTTCCAGTCTCCTTATTTTCCAGTGTCTCCTCATCACTCAGTCTGAAAATAGCATGAGTCTACAAAGTGGCCAAGTGACTCCTTTTTGGGGAATGAGGGTTTGAGGATTTATCCTGACATTCATGCTCTGTCATTCCATGCCAGCACCATCAATCTTTTCTGAAGAATTTGCCCTGCTCACAACAGCAGATACCATGACAACAGGCAACCTTGACCTTGAATAACGTCATGCGACCTATACCTTGAATTTTGACCACCAACGCGACGTACAATGCTCGATGCTTGTGCCATATGTGTTGCTTGGTAGGTGTTTATAACTGTTTTCTTTTTTTTTATGTCTGCTGGTATCAGTGCTTCGCGACTAATTTTTTCGGTCTGACATAATGTACAGTGCTCGTTGCTCGCGGAATATGCATGGGATGGTAGGTGTTTATAACTATTTTCTTTTGCATTTTTTATATCTGATCATCAATATTTAGCAGTGTCGTCATCTGTTGCATGACCACTGGTTTAAATGCATAATGTTTAGTGACAAGCAAAGGAACACAGCCTTAACAAGTCGTGTTATGTATCTTCAAATCATCACCGCTGGTAAATAATGTACTGCATTTGAAATATTGTAGAATTTTTTTGAGGTTGGTCCTCGTGAACATAAGCTCTTTTTCCCGTTGACGAGCATTCCAGCAACTGTTTAAAATCAAATTTAAATCGTACGAATTGCTTCCAACATAGAACAGAGGAGCGGGGTCAATATGCATTAATCTCGCTTATGAACACATGTGCCTGTCATTTCCTATCTCGAAAGCCAGGAGCATCAAATTCATATCACTGGTATCATTCCTGGTTGCAATTAATGCGATAAGGATAATTAGGGCCCTGAACTCTGTTATAAGAATAGGAGGAATACATTTCTGAACTAGTTAAGTTCGGCTAACACGTAACAGTCAGTCAGACATGTGAATAAAATAAAGGCAGGTATACATACAGTTGCGTTCCAAGCATGTCGTAGTAGTTACTAATGTATGTAGGAGTGTAGGGGACCTGAAATACCACAGTGTTCACAACTTCTGAAGGTCCGTATGGCTCGCTCTTTCCATAATGCATGTCAGAAACACCAGTATTTCCTTCTTCACAAACTGTTTTGTAACAAAATGCAGGCCTGGGTAATGTTATGGACGCTCGAACCGTCGTTAGTTTACGTGGTAAATCAGCAGGAAGGCTAGCCATAGCCTTTTCTTGCGCCAATAAGGTCAATGCATGCTGTCTCGCGCCAAGCAAAGGTGCGTCGCCTTTACATGTACCAGTGTGTTTCTTTAGATTATCACTTCTACCAAATGCTGCCCCACGCATATCGCATGTTAGTATTCGGGAGGTAGGCTCCTTTGAACATTCGCTCCGTTCACGGCGACGTGCATTGCAACTTTTACTGAAGGCCTTGCCACAGTAACTGCATTGTTTTCCACGTAATTGTTGAACACTCGGCGTAGTTTTGCATGTAGTCGTACAGGACATGCTCGATTGCACACCCTCAGTGGTTTTCATCATCGTCAAGCATATGTGTACTCCAACTCTTGTACTACCATGCAGTGCTGACTCCTCACTGCTGACTCCTTACTGCTACCTTCATGCGGTACCGGTGCCACACATGTCAGTTTAACAACTGTGTGAATTTCTGCAGTTGCAGAAATACCTCCAGTCTTCCGGTCGAAGACAAAGCTATGTTGTAATTCTCTGCAGTGGGGTAGAGGGAAATCAGTATGCGCCTATTTGCCAAGTGGATTGAGCCCACTAGTTCTTAGTTCTAGATGATTTACCGATGCCAGGATCCAACCCGAACCTTTGGTAATCATTTCTTCTTCCTCGTGACATGACTTTATTATACTTTTATCAATTTTTGTTTTATATTCCTTCAACATCATACACAGCTACATTCGATGTCTTGAAGGCTCTAGTATGATTCTCGTCATCGTGGGGCTCTGGTTTCATATAACTACGGTGGAGTCATATATTATATTTTATACCGCCGCCATATCCCCCCCCCCCCNCTATAAGTTGGTTTATCGTATTTGGTTTTATACTTGACAGGAAAGAGCAAACATTGTGAGCTGTATTTTACATATTCAGCACAACATAATCTTTTAGAAGACCTCTGAATGCTGATTGCTTCAGGAAAAGCCATTAATATTAGGCTTTGGCTTGCAGAACACTGACATATTCTTTCCTTTACAAAGTTTAAAATGTATATTTAAATCATCAACATGTGCATACGTTCTTCGTCACTTATCACATCGATATGTCATACGAATAGTGCTCCTCACACGTGTACTTTTTTCATGTCTCTTGCGTCATATGCATATGTAAACGTCTTGTCAGAATATTTACATGGATGTCTTGGCGGGAGCAAATAACTGCTCTCATCATTTGTAGATGAACCCCCACATTTATTTGGTAATCTTCGCAGATAACGCCTGCAGGCAGTGCAGGGAGACCTTTACTCGTTGCAAGATGTCTTTTTCAAGCTGATACAATGTCCAAACTAAGATTAAACTTTTCGCATGTGAACATAGTACGCTCTGGATTCTTATGACAACCAGTTTCATGCTGTCTGCAGTTGGTTGTGTTGGAAAAGGTCTTCTTGCAGTAGCAGCATAAATAACTTTCCTGATTATTCTCCATCGCCGAATGAGAGAACGTTATCCACAGCCGATGTTCACTCTTCGCAGTCTGAATAGCTACTGAGCTGGCCGTTTTACATCACCGGAGCAAGCTCCTCAGCGCGGGGGTAGTACAAGCCCCGTGAGGGGCCCTTGCCCCCCCCCCCCAAGTTGTCATGCATTTGAAACGAGGCGGTGGAGAGAAGCTAACCCCCTCACCCATAAAATTGTAGTCTTGAGCATAGCTCGTTTTGATGCTAGGGCAAGCTAGGCTCCCCCAACAAGCCCTGGTTCCCATTGACCTTTAACCTCCCTCCGACTCTGCCTGCACATATCGTGGGAGGAGGTAACAGTGATGCCGCAACCTAATATTGTCCCTTTCGGTATTTTGAATAAGCATGTTTAGTTGTAGGCTGGACGGGAGTTTATTTTAAAAAAAACCCGGCCAGTTTTTAGTTTATGTAATCTGATTCTAAGCCTGAATATTTCCGTGAGTTTACTCGCGTAAGGTCTGGGTACAGACGTTGCCTATTTTAGGTGAGATGGTAATGATTGTGATCATGAGATGTTGCTTAAAAATATGCAAATTAATATACAAGTGTTGTTGTTTGATCAGTTATTAAAATTCTCGATCGTTTCTCAAACCCGGAGGCGCTGTAAAGTACCCGAGTCTTAAGGACAGTCTGGAAACGTACGTTGGTAGTCTTTGTAATATGCTTTGTTTTTATTGAGGTTAATAATAATTTCAGTAAATTTAAATGTACTTTAGGAGACAGTATTTGGTGAAAAAACACGCGTGAAGTTAGAGCAGGAAAGAAGGCGGCCAGTCAGAGCGGGCCACAACAGACGACGACTCGGGACGAACTGAGCTCCGCAGCGCTAGCGCGAACTTTTTTTTTCCAACTACTCTAAAACTAAGTGTTATATGAGCCCGCGGTAGGGACGGAAGTTTGGGCTGCCATGGCCAGATTGTGGCCATGACAACCTCCCTAAGAGTACTTATAGCTAAACTACTATACAAAGAAGAGAAAGGGAAATACCGGCATAGTCACCGTAAAATCCCTGTCGACAGGAAAGAATTAAAAAATTGTTTAATGCATTATCATGTTTAACAGAAAATGCTACAGGAGACAGAGGATAGGAATCATGCTCTTTATTATGATAGGAAAAGTGCTAGTAGAGAGGGTGCGGGTCAACTTTCTTTCAATTGGCGCTGGTTTAACCAGAGTAACACTTGCGCATCACTCTGGTGGGGGGAGAGCGCAATTGGGCAGGTCCCCCCCCCCTAATCCGAATCCCCAGTAGATCCTGAAACTTAAACGTTAAATAAAATTAGCTGTCGGTGAGTGCCAGCAGCTAGCACAAACCGACTTTTTCATAATTCTCGCAAGATGGTTATTTACCTGAAAGAAGAGGTTAATCTTAATTTAATTAACCTAAACTAAAATTAAATCCACGAGGACTGTTCAAGTACTATGAGTCAAGACTCTAGTAGACTGAATTTAGTAGAGATCTAGTAGAGATGAATTAAACTAATATAATATATTATATGCAGCCTGTAGCCATCGGTAGGATTACTCCCGTATGCCTGACTGAAGGTCAGACACACAGACATACAGCGCTGCTGATAAGAACTATAGGAATTATAATATATACATATATTGTGTCCAGAAGGCATTAACAAGTATGTCAAATACTATGAGTCAACCAGCAATAGCGTGGTTGATAATTAGGCTAATATATTCTATAGAGTCTGTAGTCATCGTTAGGATTACTGCTAGCGCTAACTAGTTTTGTTAAAAGTGGGGAATTCTGTCCCGGACTGATCAGGGATTTTTCCTGCCAGCCACTGGTTTTAATAATGCTTGTTTTATTGGCGGAGTTCTTTAATTACGTTTTAAACTTGTAAACGCGGCATTTTAGGTCGTCTGTTTCGCGATTTAATGTATGGGGAATATTTTCCTAACCTTATAATTATCGGGTTTTTATGTAGGGCCGTCCAGCCTATTCTGACTTGTTTTAAACCAC
>NQII01000058.1:1346701-1375659 GCA_002778355.1 Clitarchus hookeri | reverse complement strand
CCACGATGCCGCCAGACACGGGTCGTGGCGCTGCAAACAGAAACGAGAGTCGTCGGGGAAGATTGTGACATGCCCTTCTTCGTCCCTCCAGGCGCGATGTTCCACGCACCATTGCAGCCGCAGTAATGGCCGCCTGTACAAGATGCCCTGATGTTACAGACTGTTACGAACCATGCATGCGGACACAGATTGATGTTCCACGTGCCTCAACTCTTGCGCGAGGGTGTGTGATGTGTTGTACGATTTGCAAACCAGATATCTGTCCTCGCGCTCGTTGGTGCGACGGGGCCGTTGGCTTCCTTCACGTGTCGCTCAGCCCGTTCCTCCTCGACTTAATGATCCCATATATGCCTCACTGTGCTCGCACGTCTTCCAACGCGATAACAATTGTCGTGTTTTGATTATCCACAATCCCGATAGGTCAAGATTCTCCTGCGGTCTAAGGCGCAGCTTCTTCCCGATCTCCACTTATATGCCGCTTATCAGTGACACCATTGGCGCACGTGCTGCGCCACTCAGCTAAACAACTAATCATGCCATTGCCCTACCTTGCTCTACGCATTTTCTCAGTGTGGATCCTTCAGGCGCATCCTTCTTGGGGTTGCAGTTTTAATGGCCAACATTTTAATTTACTAGCAACCAGAATACACCAGCTAGCTGCACCACTAGCAACACCAATTCTGACAGAGTCTAGCGTGTTCTGAGTCTAATGGGCAGTGCTATAGGAAAAGTGGTTCCATGTTTCATCGACGCATCAAAAGCCTAGTGTTAAATTCGTAAACATTTAATTTAGGGCTATTACAGACTTTCGTTTCTGTTCCTTTTTATTTACAAACATGAAGTTAAGAATTTACATATTAATATCGTATTTACGTTCCTGTTAACTTCACAGTTACACAGACCGAGGTATGATCAGTGATCATGTTCCTAACAATGCTAATTTTACGAATGTCGGAAGGATGTACATTGGGTTTAAAATCAGCTCTTAAGCACTGCTTCCAAAAGTGCTCATTTAACAACGAACATTCTGTAAGTGCACAGTGCTTCACATCAACCATTGTTATGTATGAAACTTCTCTTAGAGGCTAGTTAACGTGGCCTAGGGACTTGCAGCAGCACACCGGATAGGATCACCACTCAGTCATGTGAGGCGAGTCGACGGGAGACTCCAGTGCGAGCATTCCTTTACTTTATCGTACTTTGTAACGAAATATACACAGTTACTGTGTAGCAAAATACTTGCCATGACTGCATCGCCGCGCAAAACAAAATTGACCAAAACAGTGGCCTAGCGTTGCCATCTTGTAGGTACTCGTAGTTCTTCTCTCTTCTCGTGCATAAATCTAGAAACTCGAGCTTTACGTGTTTAGTGCTACGCTCTAACCCTGAAATGGTGAAAATGTAGCTAAATAAATGAAAGCCAGCTAAACAACTCAGTTGGTAATCAGTGCCAGATAACTGAATAACTTATTATGATAGCTGAAATTCGCTGATGAGTGTGTTTGTTTGATCCCCATTTAATGTAGAGAATTCATCTGCCATAAATCATTGTTCCTTAGTTCATTTGATTGATTCGCCGGTTGAAAGTAGCTTATCAAGTGACTTTCATTCAACAGCATTTCACTCACTTATCAGTGATTCGGGCTTAAGATTGTAATAATCATGGACTAAAGATGAGGTAGATCGATCTCGCTGGCTGCGCACAACCAATCCCCGTGTCCCAACATTAACTGCTTTTCTGCTAATACGACTAGCAAAAACGGTGTGGATTGGATTTGAAATTAGAACACTGTTTAGTAAACAAGTGCTTTGATATTTTTGTATATTCCTGGTAACCAATTTGTAATGCAGTTTTATTACATTCAAGTCGGTAAAACTATCTTATTAGTAGATATAAATAGCCGGTTATGCGTCACATGGCGTCCTACCGGGAAGCCACCGCGGACATATTGGATGACATCTCGAGGCAACCTCCTGCTCTATCATTCCTTGGCAACGTCAGCCATCTTATATTACCCTCCCACTATGTCATTCCTGGCCAATGGCGGCTATCTTGGATCCCCACTTCACGCTCTTGCATTCTGTATGGGTTTTTTTTTCTCAGAATCCTCCCGATCTCCTTTATTTTATCACACTCTCATTCCTTCCTATGGGATGTCCCCACTTCACGCTCTTGCATTCCGTGTGGGGTTTTTTCTCAGAGTATTCCCAGTCGCTTCCATTTCCCACGTTCTATCCCTCGGGGGGAGGGGTGTTTTCTCATATTTCTTCTGGCCTCCTTTCTCCTGGCATCCTGGGGGGACAAGTCTCATGCTCTATCATTCCACCTTGGTTTTTTCATATTCCTTCTGGTCTCCTTTCACCTGGCATCCTGGTAGGAACGAGACACTTGCTCTGTCATTCCACCTACGCGACATAGAGCGAAGCCTGCCCACGCACGCTAGCGTAGAGTCGCACCGCACGCATGCATCAAGTACCCCTAAGCCCACTAATAAGCTTGGTTGGATGTAATTTTCGAGCCGTTCAAGATACAGCCACCAAATTCAAAACATAGTCATCACCGCCGACAACGAAAAGGACCGCATGATTAAGTTTGCCCTAGGTTTGGGCATACTTGACCCTGCGTCCCGTTTCGTTGTTGGGGTGATCCCTATGTTATGAATTTGGTGACTATCTTAAACAGTTCGGAAATTACAGTTAACTATGCTTATAAGTGCGCTTAAGGCATACTTGACCTTGCGAGCCTTTTCGTTGTTGGGGGTGATCCCTTTGTTATAAGTTTGGTGGCTGTATCTTAAACTGTTCCAAAATTACAGTCAACTATGCTTAATAGTGTGCTTAAGGCATGCTTGACCCTGCAATCCTTTTCGTTGTCGACGGTGATGCCTATGTTATGAATTTGTTTACTATATCTTAAACGGTTCGGAAATTACAGACAACTTTGCATATAAGTGGGTTTGGGGGTACTTGATGCGTGTGCGTGGTGCTACTCTAGGCTAGTGTACACTGGCATGTTTCGTTCCATGTCGCGCAGGTGGAATTACAGAGCATGAGACTCTTCCCCGCCAGGACGCCAGTTAAAAGGCTACCAGAAGGAATATGAAAAAACCTCGCGAAGAATAGAATGTGGGAGATGAAAGCGACTGGGAGTTCTCTGAGAAAACCCCTTACAGATAATGCAAGTGCGTGTAGTGGGGACATCCGGTAGGAAGGAATGAAAGAACATGAGAAAATAAATGAGATCGGGAGGACTCTGAGAAAACCCACCACACGGAATGCAAGAGAATAAAGTGGGTCATCCAAGATGACCGCCATTGGCCAGAAATGACAGAGTGGAAGGGAAATCCAAGTTTGCCGATGTTGCCAAGGAATGACATAGCAGGAGGTTGCCTCATGACGTCATCCAAGATGGCTGCTGTGGCTCCCCGGCCAGGACGCTAGGTGACGCATAACTGGCTATTTATAACTACTCTTATTCATTTAAATGTGCTTCTCTTTTGAGAATTAAGATACAAACTAACACGTTCATCATTGTTGACCATGTGACTTTGATAGCTGTGTTCCTTTGCGGTAGGCCAATGTTGGATACGTGTGAAGAAGACGAATAAGCGGTCTGTATAGGTTATTCACGGTAAAGTGAGTACGTTTGAAAACCTTCACATTTGGAATAATAGTAAATTAATATGTATAATTTTAGCCTTAGACGTTAACTTTCGAGTCCGGTGAAATGTATACACTGTATTTTTAAAAAAATAGGTGGAATAATAGAAAAATGGCTTATAGGAAAAATGTAACTAGGACGTGATAAGCGCTCACTTTGCCGTCTATGGTAATAATGTTGCGCACGCGTGCATGAGCTGCAGGTGTTCGGAAGTTGTTTTCGTTTCGAGCGAAACTTGTAATTTTGTCGGCCTTGGCGGAACAGTGGAGCAGAGGAATCTGGCTGGCCGTGAACATGTGACACTCCCCTACCACCTCTTCCACCACCAGACTAGGTGCCCCGCTGCGAGCTGGAGTTCAGGTCGATCTCGCAATGTGGGACGTCGACCGCCTGTAGCTCCTTCCGCACCGGTCAGTCGTCGTGGAATTCCCCCGCCAATCCGTCCTTCACGACGAGGCGCCCCCAACTACGGCGACTGTCGAGACACCTTCGTGCCGCGGTGGTGTAGTGGTTAGACTACTCGCCTCCCACCCAGGCGAACCGGGTTCAGGCGTGGTATCTCCGTGATTTCTGCATGTGCGAATCGTGCCGGACGATGCAGCTGGTAGGCGGGTTTTCTCGGGGGTCTCCCGTTTCCCCCACCTCTTCATTCCGACTCTGCTTCATACTCACCTCGCTTCACCCTCATCGGTTCTCAAGACCTAGATGTTAAGAGCCGCCCAAATCTCTTCACTCCACTCCTCTCCTCTCCGCATGTCACTTACTGGTTCGGTGCTGGGGAATGTAGCGCGGCCCTGTTAATACTCGATACGCTTCTACTGATATCGAATCGCATCTACAATAAAAGTGTAAGTTCCACTAAACCATCCCGATTGTCTGCGTTTGTACACCGAAGAGCCAAAAAAACTGGTACAACTGCCTAATATCGTGTANCACTAAACCATCCCGATTGTCTGCGTTTGTACACCGAAGAGCCAAAAAAACTGGTACAACTGCCTAATATCGTGTATGCTTCCCGAGCACGCAGAAGTGCCGCAAGACGAAGTGGCATGGACTCGACTAATGTCTGAAGGTATGCAGGAGGCAATTCACACCATGAATCCTGCAGGACAATCCACAAATCCAATCTGCGCCAATTTGAGAAAGGGTTGCACGTCTGTCACGTTTAATGATTCTCGTCAGTCGTCGTTTGTCCCGTTCTTTCACGATCTTTTTTCCGGCCGCAGCGATGTCGAAGATGTGATGTTTTACCGGATTCCCGATATTCACAGTACACTCGTGAAATGGTCACACGCGAACATCCAAATGTTATCGCTACCTCGGAGATGCTATGTCCCAACTCTCGTGCGCCGACTATAACACCACGTTCAAACTCACTTAAATCTTGGTAACCTGCCATTGTAGCAGCAGGAACCGATCTAGCCGCCGACCGCATCGCGTTACTCAGATTGGTTCCATACCTCTGTTATTTGCATACGCACGCCTATGCCAGTTTTTTTTGGCTCTTCAGTGTATAATGAGTTTACTGTTAATTATTTGTAGTGAGATATAATTTGTACCTCCCTTGTTGCCTGGACACCAAGTGTGCCTCCCTTGTTGCCTGGACACCAAGTGTGCCTCCCTTGTTGCCTGGACACCAAGTGTGCCTCCCTTGTTGCCTGGACACCAAGTGTGCCTCCGCAAGTGGCGGTTTCTTCCCACTTTTTGAACCAAACTTTTGAAAAATCGCCACATGTATGATATGCTTGGTTGTTTCCTAGACATGTCATCTATCTCAAGCGTTTATACTTCTGTGATCATTAAAGTACCTAGCTTTTGTTCAATTGAACGTTTGCTTATATTTTATCTATACACCTAAATTACATTATTTAATTTCTAATTTATAATTAATGTGAATATAAACAAGGAGAATATAGGTGTGTTGGCATTACGTAGTAATAAATAGCTCTTATGCAAAATATTATTACACTGAGTGCGCACGAATGTGGAGCATTGTCCCTTTGGTGTAATTTGTAGACTCGGTTAAGGTTTATGCTGCTCAGGTTAGGAACAAAAATGTGACTTCTTATGAGAGAGTTTAGCATACGGAAAATTTCCGCCGCTAGGTGCACAGTGTTCCAAAAGGTAACTTTTAGTTAGAATTATAAGCTACGTGAATAATAAAAGTGAAAGATTTTACTTAGTTACGAAGTTATTTTATATTTGATAATTATGGTGTTTTTTCTAGGTATAATATAGAGAACATTTGGTGCATTGCCAACACTAGCGCTTGCCTATTGGTGACAATGTTTGGTTGCCAAACTCTTAACATTGATCTTCAGAACCTGTAGCAGAAGTAACCTTAACTCGGTTAAACTTTGTTTGCATGAGGCGGAGGAATATCCTAGAAATATAAATTTGGCAGTGCTTCAGAAGAGTGGAAATAACCGCGAATGAACTGTATGCCCGTGGCAATGTAAATTTTAAATCTGACGGAAGGATACAAACTGAGGAAAGGGGGTTTCAAAAGTACTCAAGATCACAATGAACAGTGCATAACTCGTATCCTGCGATGGCCTTAGTTGTATCTGCGATGGCGTGACGAATACTTTACCTTGTGTGTTTATCTGTGACGTCACAAGTGTTTCATGTCCGCGCGGTGAATAAGGTTCAAACCGCCCTGTTTTCCCGCTATTGCCTGGTTTTGGTTAATCCCCCTTCTGTCTGAAGAATCGTGTGTCCAGGAAAGTTTAAATTGCTACTGTTGAGACGTTCGCTTGTCAGTTGCGTCAAGTCGCCGTTGCATCGAGCCAGCCGACCTCCGTGGTGAGTATGTCCACGTAATTTCAGAGTAAGGCGTCAGTGTGGTTACACACACTTCAAAATAAGTTCTGCGCCGCTTGTCACTTGGTTGCTCATGAAGGATATTCGCTGGACATTAGATGCATTACAAAGAGACTTAGGAGTGGCGAGTTTGGTATTCTGTAGCGTGTATTTTCATCCCATACTTTCTCTTCGGCCGTGAGCAAGCTAGTAGCTCAGTAATCTCGGCAATACAAGACTTTTTTGAGGCGCATGTGTAAACTTGGTTTTGATGTGAAGGTGGTTGGAAAACACATACTCGAGAACTTTACAATTTGTACAGACTGTGACTTTAAAATCTAGTTGTTTTCGTAGTTACCTGTTGAATTCGTGATTTTACTGTTTCTTGGTCACAAATATAAAAAAATATAGAGCATAAAACATAAAAGGGAGACTTTTAATGTATTCGAAAATGTAGTTTGCGTATTTAATTTTTTTAAATAGAAGGAACCTAAGACATGGACTAGGATCGAAAATGTATCTTTCTAAAGTATTCTACTAACTGCAGCAATAAAACAAATTATAAACTTTCTGGTAATTAGTACTTAAGATGTATTTTGGCGTTAATTGTAAATTATTTCAACTCTGCAAGTGGCTGTTTTTTTTCGTTGCTGTTGTTGTTTCTGGCGTGACCGAAAAATAGCAAATTATTTTTAGGGAATTATGAAATGGAAAACATGTTTTTTCTTTGCTCAGGTCTGCTTTACGTGCGTTTCTGCAGTTTGGAAAGTGTGTTTATTACCCCTACGTCTTACTGTGTTCACGTTATTTTTGTTAGTTGGGTCACGTCATGTAGTAACATGGGCTAATGCCGCCTCTTGGGAAGAATTGAGGTTAGGGTTGGAGTACTGCTTGGAGACTCGAACCCGCACAACCTGTGCCCCTAACCGGGTGCCCTTCACCATACGACCCCTACGTCTTACTGTGTTCACGTTATTTTTGTTAGTTGGGCCACGTCATGTAGTAACATGGGCTAATGCCGCCTCTTGGGAAGAATTGAGGTTAGGGTTGGAGTACTGCAGAATATATTAGTTTATGAATGTTTGCGTCGGGACAGGAGTTAGGTACTGGAAACTACAATATGCTACAGATAAGCTTTTGTATCGCTAAACCGTTAACTTTGATACGGAGTAATTTTTCTTTACTGCAAACAAAGGCAGCTCAAAGAATGTTTACTTCTTTACTATGGATGGAGGTAATATTGCCATAGAACATAAACGTATAAAGGAAACATGTATTAACCTATGTTTCTCTAACCTTCTATTTGAATCAAAGCAATATAGTGTAACTGCAAACAAAACAACCTTAAAGAGAGTGGTTTCTTTGCCGTACAGAAAATTTTATAAAGATTTACTTGAGTGTGTGTTGGAGACAAGAACAGTGCGCGTAACAAAATGTGCAATAAGCGAACAGTCGCAGGTGAGACCGAACACCTGGCGACCCACACCTATAGCGAAATTTGTTTCGTGAGCTCGGCGGACGCCGCTTATTACACAGTGCCTGGAAAGTCCTCTATAGCATTTTTTTTTTAAGCTGAGAAAACACGATTGCTGTAGTGAATTTCCGGACTTGATTTTGAGAACTAAATATATGTGTTAAATGTACACCGCTGTTTAAAAGATAGTAAGTTCTACGTCATACAAAGTGTGCTCAATTAACACGATAATTCGTTCGATATGAATAGGTTCTATCTTTATTTAACTTCTTTATATATATATATATATATATATATATATATATAACCTTGGCAATTTGGAGCAGTGATGCAAAGTTAAGGTAGTTGTGATTTCAGTTAACATTAAAGTTTTTTGAGGGTGTCTTGATTGTACTTTTTTCTATAATGACCCAGTTTTGTTATAAGTTTCGTGACTGAAAAATCTTATCTCATTTTATAAACTGGTACATTATCCCGTAAACGCAATAAAAAATAATCGTGTGCAAAAAATTTATTCGGAAAATGTTATGTTTTTTTTATTTTGTCCATCTTGAAATAATTTAAGTTTGTAATAATTCGAAATTATTAATAGTTGATATCTTGACAAGTAACCATGGCATACTCAAGTCTGTTGGAAACACTGTCATAACCTCCCGCAGTTTATTTTTTCATCCAAAAAGTGTTAATGTATTTTTTTGCACAATTCTTTGATTGTTACTATTTTTAATAGTCATTAAAATATTTTGAAAAAAAATATTTGAAACTGTTTACATAAATTGAATAAGCCGTGGGCGGACTGCGAATGTTTTGAAACCCATGGAATGGCGTGCTCCAACTCGATATTTAAGTAACTGTCTAATCAGAATACCAAAACTTGGCTTTAATGTATTTGTGACGCTATTTACCAGAACGTAAGTCTTTAAAAATTTTAGTTGGAAGGTCGTTGATGTACACAGTTATATACGACGGAAAGTATTAACAAACCATTTTTGTAAACCGGTTTTCTAGATACTAGTGATTGTACCACTATGAGTAAGTTAGAGCCTGTGTTTACAACTGGTTGCTGCGGAACAAAGTACTGCACAGTGTACACTTGCGATAACGTGCAAATACATGATTAATTCTGTGTTTTCCACATGACTGTGTTCGGACACACACAATATTCCTCTTGTGCCACAAAATAATTGTTAGCAAGGTGCATTCGTTGCTAGCCGAGTACAGCCCGGGGGACGCGTGTACACTTACCTGAGGTCTTCATACGCCCACATACACTCCGGTGCACGTGTAATCTTATCCCCGGAGCGAGGTCGTGTTTTCGTTCTCTGCATGCGGTGCAGAGGCGAAGTGTGTCGTGCGATTACTCTGCGATACCGACATAACACGTAGATTAAGAGGCAGGGTTCTGTTCGCCTGGCAGCACTGACTAGACAACAACAGCTTTGTGACTAACACAAACAGCGGCGTCGGAAACATTTTCGGTTAAGAGAAGAGGCAGCAAGGTCTTGTAGAGAATTTGGCGCCCCTGGTGCTGCAAAATGTTGTTTTGGAATCGATTATGGCTGTATTTTCATACTCACATATTCCTTCCTGTTCACATATTGTGACACAAAATACTTATAATATACTATGCCAGTAAAAGCATTACAGTTTAATGTTAAGTTATTATTGATGTACATTTTTAGTAACGATACGTTAAGTATTGGTGGTTGACGGTTAATTGAGCAGTTTTGAAACCAATTTTCTAAAATTGCCATTGCCCCAAGCATGCACACTGTCCGGCATGCACGCAGTCAAGTTGGCAACGTCTGGAGACCTTGGCCCCCACATCTTTTCTGGGGCCCTGTTGCCAGACACTGTGGCGGGCCTCCAATTTTTTTAGCAATTATTTCTTTTATGAACAGCTTTTTTAGCGCCCCACGTGCCGCGTCTGACCAGTGACCCTAGATCTGGTAAAAAAAAAAAGCTCATCAAGTCCCAACAAAAAACTTCGGTGTTTTCCTTAAAAAAATAACATCTTGTAATCTGATAAGCATTTCACTGCCAGGCCTAGGCCCTAGAGTTATTGTGAAACTGAATAAACATTAACATTATAATGTACACCGATTTAAAAAAAAGAGAAAGGATTAAGTAATAATTTTAATGGTTATTTTTAATTAATATACAATACAATACTGACAAATTTTTGTTATATTATTAAACACACTTAAGATTACAAAAAAATAAATCAAACAAACTTTATGAAGCTTAAGGCTTTACTGGTGTTTAGTTCAAGTTCAATGTTCAACTCAAGTAGCAGTACACAACACTTTCCTTGCTTTCGTCTGTGCAAATTGATTAATAACGTGTGAAAAGTCTACACTCTTTGCAAGTTCGTTCTCAATGGCTAAAACTGCAAGAAGTCTGTCCTAAACTGTTCTATTTCTCTGCCACGTCTTCAGTGAATTTGCTAATTTGCTGAATGGCCTTTCAGCAGATGATACTGTCACGGGCACTGTACAAAAAAGCTTCAGAGCAATACAAAATTTTACAGACAGAGATTGAAGTTTTTTTTATCATAAATAGATTGCAGAAGAAATAAGACTTTTTTTTTTCTGCACCAAATACAGTCGAATAAATATTTTTCGTGTGCATAATTTCCTCCAAAATGTCCTCCTTTTGAAATTTATGCACAAGTGTTTTCACTTTTGACTTCAATTTTTCTTCTTCAATGTCCATAAAGTTCAACACTGCAAAAAAATCTTGATCGGATATCAGCCATTATGAAGTCTAACACAGAGTACTTGACCGAAACTTTGAAGGCAACTTCTTGCGTGTCTTTCCCCCGTACTGCCACTGCCGGATCCATCCTTATTTTTCCTTATTACTGCAGTCTGTCTTTGTACAAGATCTGAAGAAATAGAGATGCCTACTTCCGTGGCAACTAGTTTCACTTCTGAAATAACATCATCAGAAGAATCACGCAGCATTTGTAACTCATCTAGCAAGTCTCTGAAGAGGTTGCATTCAACATTTAATGTTATTCCCTTGCTTTGAATAACCACATTTATCTCATCAATGCAGGCAAGAACTTTATGCCAAAATGCTGTCATCACTAATCCTTTAAATGAGTTGAAGTACTTCTTTAATCCCACAACTGTGTTAAAGGCATTTGGAGTTACGTTTGACTTCATGGAGTTTTCTGAGAATAAATCCAACACTTTCAAAACACCTGGATAGTGCTTAATTATTGGTCTTACAGCTTGAATCCGTTCGCTCCATCTAGTTTGTGAAAGACTTTGAAGGGACATAGGAATGTTCTGTTTTAATATTTCTCATCGAGCAGGGCTGCTTGCAAAAAAGGAATATAAAGTTTCCAAATTCCCAAACAATGTCAGCACATCTGCGTTCATTTTGGCTGCGTTTACACCTACTCGATTGAGTGAATGTGCTCCACAGGGTGAAAAAATGGCCGAATTGTTTTTTTCAAGGATTCTGCTCTGGACTCATTTTACGTTTCCTCTCATATTGGAACCGTTGCCATAGCCTTGAGCGCGGCAATCATCCAACGATATTTTGAGTTCATTCAAACTTGAAACAATTTCATGTGTGATAGCCTCTCCTGTTTTTTCATTGAAATTCATGAACTTGACAAATCTTCCATCTACTTTAAATTTGTTGGTTTTTTCATCATGGTTGATAAAACGTAAGAGCAAAACATTTTGTTCCTCGTGTGAAATGTCAGGGGTTGCATCTACTACAATTCCATAATAAATAGCAGTTTCTCTTTGCTTAAGGATGGCTTGAAGAAGTGTGTCACCACATAAATTTATAAATTCATTTTGTGAATACCAAGAAAGGTAATGCGCTTGGCATTTCATGTTCTTTCCTTCTAACTGTTGTTTCTTTATTTTTGCTAGGTATTCTCGAGCAATGTCATCATATTTACCAATAAGCTCAAGTATACCTAAGAAGATCCGTTGTGAACATCTCCAATTGAGCTGGTTTCACCTTGAAAGGCCAATCCTCTAGACGATAGAAATAAAGTAATATCTAAAATGCGTTGCAGAATTGCCTTCCATTTTGTTGCTTTAGATTGAATCTGCTGTTGCAAGTTCTTATCAACACCTTGTCCTTTTAGAGACAGTTCCAACGACTTCCATTGTAAATAGTTGGCCTTATGCACAGGGTTATTCTCGTGTTTGGATAAAATGTTGTACAGCCTTTTCCAAGCCTTTGTCTTCGGACTAAATCCTTATTTTACTAACATGCTGGTCGTAGCCATAATTGAAAAGAGTTTACATGGAAGACAATGAAAAGTGATTCTTCTGTTGCACTCCATAACAACCATTCCCGAGGAAACTGATGACGTATTCTTCTATCCACTGTTTTGGAGTAGGGTAGGGACTTCTGAAACTTTTTTCCACTGCAATCTACAGAAAACTTTCGAGACAAATTTTCTATAGCATCAAAGCCAGTGTATGAAGTAACAACAAGTTGTCTTAATTGGTCTGTTATTGTTCCTGGCCAGGTTCCTGGATCGTCGTACTTCACATTCGTATTAAAAGGTGTAGGGTTCGCTTCTAGTTTAGACGCATTAGGTCCAGGATCATCAGTCTGACATTAGTTTTTAGAATTTAAATTTAATTGAAACTCAGCTCCTTGAGTCTTCTTTCTTTTGACTATCTGTCATGTCTAATGAAGTAGAAGCTTCTACTGTAGAAGCTGTAGCATTAGGATNTAATGAAGTAGAAGCTTCTACTGTAGAAGCTGTAGCATTATGACTATACTCTGACATAGCAACAATGTTTTCAACATTTTCAATGTCTTCTTTAAAAAACTTTGTTATAGACTGTCGTCCTACAGTTTCTTTTGCTTCTCTTGCTGCTTGGATTTTCCTTTTTTGTGACCCAGATTTATACTTATAAAATTGTCCGGACATGATTGAAAATGAGTATGAGTAGTAGACAAAATCTGGAAAAAATAAAAATAAATAGTAAAAGAAAGGACACAGGTAAATAGTAAAACAGAACCAAATTAACCCAAAGACATCTAATGCAAATAATTCCAAAATTGAGGTATATTATACCGACTTCAAACGTTATTTATTTATGTAAACATTGCCGCATCTATGTGCTTATGTTATGTAAGAATATTAGGTGTACACCATGCAATGAGTAATACTACCTTTTGTACAGGTCTACTTAATTTTCTGTTGAATAATTTTTTGATTATCCACAAATATATAGGCTAATTACTCTGCATTAGTACGGTAACACGATGAAACGTATTAAATCTTACTGGTCGTTGAAATGTACCTTGGAGAGAATAGTTGATGGTAAATCGCAGCCACCGGCCGGTGTTTGGTCGTGTATGTGCAAGGCAAGGCATGCTTGGATCCAGGTGAAGAAGCCCTTTCCTTCCTTCTCACATGAACAAGAATATATTCAATGTCATGAATTCCAAGGCGAGAAACGCAATAATACACTCAATAAGTAAACTTGATAATATTGGAAACTGTAAACTCGGTAAAAGCGAGATCTCGGCACATGAGAAATGAGATGTCTGGTCGGAGGCATTCGTCGTAGTGAGAGAGTGAAAGTGCCTCCAGCGTGGTGGGGAGACTAGTACGGATTAATCCGCTAGGGGCGTGGATATATTTCCTAAGGAAACCAGAAATAATAAAGGAATGGCGCCAANGCCTCCAGCGTGGTGGGGAAACTAGTACGGATTAATCCGCTAGGGGCGTGGATGTATTTCCTAAGGAAACCAGAAATAATAAAGGAATGGCGCCAACATCTGCTTTAAGTTAGGCTTGAAATCATATGTTGGCGATTTTTGTCCAACGATTATAAATATAATTTTTATAAAGATAATATTATTTTTAAAAAATCCAGCCCTGGCCGGGTCCCTAAAGGGCCGGGGCCCTGTTGCTCTGGCAACACTAGCAACACCCTTGTGGGGGCCATGCTAGAAACAGTAGTTCCCTTCCTTAACGCCGAATTACAAGTGCCAGCTAAACATTTGCAACTATTCAAGTTATTTATTTTGCTTTAAGTATTTTTTAATGCATTTTAAGTGTATCGATTAGAAAATTGGTAAAAATATTTACTTTTGTGATAATTTTACAATTTCGCTTGACCAAAGCATGAATATAGCGATGAGACCTATGGCAATGTTAATATCACATGTAGTTTAAAGATAGGCGTTTCAAACCATTTTTTTTTCTCCCTTAATAAAAGCCAGTTGCGCCATGCGTTTGTTCGACGTTACGCAAACACAAGACTTGATGTTTGGAGTAGATATGCCCACGTCTTATAGAATAAGATTAGCATTCGTAAATATCCAGTCGCCTTTGCGGTTCCAACTTTTACAGGCTGGACAAAAAAAAAGGTAGGAGTGTTACGTCTGTGTTTGTTCGACGTTACGTAAACACAAGACATAACATCTGGAGTAGATACGCTCGCGTACTATAGAGAAGGAAAGTAACGTTCGTGAAATGCCAAGCACCTGTATTGTTTATAAATAATGAATTAGTCAAGTGATTGACACTGAAACTTGAAATCTCTGTTTCGCTCTTTCAAGCGGCAAAAGTAGACAGTTGACTGTATCACGAATATGGACGTTCGAAACGTTTTTCCGGTATTCTGATGCAATATTTTTCCAAATGACGCAATAGATATGGAACTGAGTTAATAAAGCGGCGTGGTTTAGAAGATAATTTTTTTTAACTAGTAAGTACACTGTTGGGTAATTATCAGTTTTTCCACACGTGTAAAATTAATATTTTCATAATATAATATTTTACATTTAACCCAAAAATGTATTTTCCAAAGAAATTTTGATTATATTTAAAGCCTGTAATTTTTGTTATTGCAATTATTCGTGAAAACATATTAAAGTAATTTTTTTAAGTGAAAACTTAATTTCCTTCTATTTTATCTGAAACGGGTTTTTCTTTTCACTCGAATCAATGCGTTATTCATTTATAAATAAATTATGGTTATTTAATTGAGACTATGTTCCTGGGATATTGTAATACGATCTACGAATATGTGTAAAAACGGTTTCAAAGTAGCTGCACTTGTCATGCGCTCTGAACTGCATAATTCCTAACTATCTTTCAAAGTTCACCTCTGGTTTAAACTTATCTCTGAATAAGAAATTGTGTAATATTTGTTCATGTCTTCACGATATTTACCGAGTGTTTTTGGAAGCAGCGAAAATTATTTTTTAAACTGTGCTGGCTGGAAATTATAATTTACTCCATTCATTGACACGCAATAATTAAAACAATCGCACAAAAGAAATGCGAAGGTTGGACTAACATATAAAACAAGGTTACCATTTCTAAATAATGCTTCGAAGGCAAAATGATAAGCAGTGACTTATGTTCTTTTTGATGAAACCAATTGACAACTGTGTCGTCTTACGTTTACTGAAACACCTGTTTTTCTTGTCTTCGGGGAGCGGTGGCGATGATGAGTTAGAAAAACAGGTTCCTTGGTTGATGCCATGACGATTGTAAACTACATATATCTTCAGCATTGTTCATTGAGAAAGCAAACAACAGCTTTATTAAGCCTATGCAACTACAGCAATGGTTGAACTACTCTCGGCTGATGTTAATGTACCTAATTTTTGTTTTCCATTCATTGGTACAACATCTGCAGATGTAAATGTTTTACGTTATCCCTGTCTCATCAACCCATCTAACTTTTGATTTAGAGATTTTAAAAAATGCTTTTATATTTCTTCCCTGTCAGTTAATTTATTTCTATTGAGAAGAATGCTTATTATCATTAAGAATAAGTTAAAAACCATTCTTCTAATATCACGTCGCCTCGATCCTTCTAATTGCGTCCAACTCAACAGAGCACATGCATCGCAAGCTCGCTTTCCACTTCCCAAGTTAAAACCGAAATTCTTCAAGAAACAAAAATAAATAATACATTAAAATAAACATACCGTACCAGTGCCTTAATGTGCATAAAAATCTTTTTATTAATTTTCGACTACTAGGTTCCCATAATACATGTTACAACAAGTAATATTATAAACAATGATATAACCAACATAACGATAAATAAATTAATATTAATACAATTATTTGCATGTTTTGTGAGGTTATGTTGGCTGGTAATAGTTTCTTATGTTTTAAAGTATGTAATAGATTGGTCGTGTTTTTAGCCACTCTAGGTAGCAGATTTGGTTCACTTAATTTCTGAATATATTTAAATTACAATATTTCCAGTAAATTTCAGAAGCACTAACATTTGTACATGTACATAAAGTCATATTCCCAAGAAGCTCATGCTTTCAACACTTTGCAACTATAAATAGTAAACAACAATCTATATACTATTCACGGCAAAGTGATCACTTCTCAAGGCAGGCACAATAACCTAACAATTATATTGTACCGTAGCCTAAGATGTTAAATTTTGAGAAATATAAAATGTATACGCTGTGTTTATTAGTCACATGGCAACCTTTATATTAACAATTGGCGAAAGGATGCAAATAAGTTGAAAGCTAAACACGATAACTCCACCGTGAACAGCTTATATACAATGTTTCATCAGCAGAACGCTGTAAATGAAAATGATGGACAGTTGCAAAGATGCCCAGCCAGTAACTAAACTTCTGTAGAGTAAAATAAATTTTATCTTCACTTACTTTTTTGTGTTTAATAAAGGAACGTCCATAATCAGAGGAGCGTGATGTTATGTAGCACCTTCGTGTCGTGAACTTGAGAACCCGTACGTACTCTGGTTACCACACAAGGATGCCACATAAATAGAAGGTGGGATCTAGCTAGAGTCGTGTGCAGAGTAGTGTTTACTACTGTAGGCATACATTATGGGCGTGCTCCTGTTCTACTTGTTACAAAAGGCGCTTGTTTGTGTATGGTACACTTATGGTGTAGTTCAAAGTTTTGTTTTGTCTTCAACACGACATTATAGTTATAAAATTATATTAAATAATTGAGGAACAAAAAATAAAAACCACTGTGAATTTTTTTATAACAAAAGTAATATTATTTTTTCTATCTTGCCAACAACAGATAAACAATAAATGTATACAATTTTCTCTTTTTTATATGGTGGGTATTAAAAAGATAAATAGTGAACAAGCTAAAATCTCCTTTTGCTAAATTATACTATCATATGGCCATAACTATATCATCGGGTACCCGCGATAGCTTCATTTGAAATTATGCGTTACAACAAAAAACATTTGTGTTACATTATTTCTTTTTTTAGTTAAGTTAAAAAAAACAAATTTAGTATTTGAACAGTTTTAATAAAATATATTTAATAACTAAACCACTGACGTCGCTTCATAAAACGGGAAGTTCGGAGTACTCCGAGCACGTGCAGCAGGCAAGCAATAACAATTTCGAGGTTACTCGGACGGCGACAACGTTCCAGACTTTACTGCGGTGCTGGCCAAAGAAGTGGACTCACGGTCCACAGCGACCACGCCACGAATTGGTGTGCGGCTCACAACCCAAGAAGGATGAGAAATTGGCGTCGAGGATAAGCCATCGGGCGAACCGCCAAAACGGCGGACAAAAATACTCTCTCATCACAAAGATTAATAAAAATTCCACAAGATAATATGTTAAGCTGACTACATGCTGCACGACGAGAAAGCAAAGAAGGAAGGAACCTGAGCGGAAACCTATATATACTAAGGTATGCTCCGGACCTCATTGTCTCGCGCGACTAATCGATACATAACTATAAAGTCGAGAAAGACATATTACGTTTTTCGTTTTGCTTACTGAAATTAAGAATTTACACAATACTGTCTACATAAATAATTAATAAACATTAAGAAAATTATCTTTTTAAACAAATGGTGTAAAAGAAAATAACAGGTAAATATTTAAATATTGCACAATTTTCAGAAAATGAAGTTTGTTTTACAATTTTAAATTGAATAAACAAAAATATCAAGCATAACTAAAGCACGTTCCAATATAAAAAATAATGTGGCGAAATACCAATTTAGTAAGAAAGAAATTAATTAAATTACATGTATATGAAACAAGTGTCAACACAACTGGCACATTGAACGTAGAAAATTCATTCGAAGGCATTTGTTAGACACGGTGTGAACGACTGTAAGTCGGTGTCGGAGATCGCGACAGTATCTCGTACAGCTCACAACGGAGAAAAAAATCCATTCATGGCAGCAGCCCGAGCTTGTAAAAGACTCCCATATTCGTAAAGTTCACGTCTGTCAGTCTATCATTAAGGGCAACATAAATAATCTGTATATAATAACTCTAAGCATTATCCTCCACACTTGTGTACGAGATTTTGATTCCGCCGTTCGTATCATCATCACCATCATAATCATCATTCTTTGCTGTATGCAGTCTGTGGGCGGGTCAGCTTGGTAAAATGCTTCCATGTTCCTCTCTCTCTCTCTCTCTCTCACTCACTCTCTCTCTCTCCACACACACACACTCTCTCTCACTCCTACCCCCCCTCACTCTTTCTCCAGACCTCGCTACTTCTCTTCACTCCATCAGCCACTTGCTACTTCCATCTCCACCTTGTTCTTCCGTGTGGCCTTTTTCCATTTTACTTCAGCTCCAACATCCTTCTTGTCAACTTCTCACTTCTCCTCTTGACTTACCCACACCACCTTATTATTGGACACATTTCAATGTTCATATATAAGAAATAATTAACCCCAAGAATACGAACAACCGTTACCCTACCATACCCTTCTCTTCTAGTGTTTCAAACACCTTTTTAATAAAGATTACCGTTTCCCGTCTTCTGTTATTGTAGAAACTCTTTACTATTTTTTTTTCTGTCGAATGGTTTTTACTATGGTTATGCACCAAAGGGACCGCACATCTCATCCGTGCGCACTCAGGGTAATAATAAGAACTATCTCTTACTAGGCATTATTAACACACCTATTTTCTCCTTGTTTCATTCCTATTAAATATAAAATCAATATTATAATTTATAGGTAAAATTTTAAATGTTTAATTGAACCAAAATGAAGATACTTTTACGTTAACATTAGAATAAAACAATTGTGATACATGTCACACTTAGGAAATAATCATGCACGTCATACAAAGGATGGTTTTTCAAAGGTTTGATTTAAAACGTGTGAAGAAATCACTAATATACTACAGTACATTCCCTGCATGACTTGGCGTATGGCACTCTGGCCTGAGACGCACTTAGCTCCCATCCCTACCAAAGGAAGACCTCCGACTTTTACCTCTTAGCCGTAACACTTAGCAATTCGAACATATGTTATGTTAATTCGAGTTTACGCGCATTTCAGCAAATACATATCCTGGCAATACAACTTTTTGCCAGAAAAGATAAAAAAAAAACCTGCTGTCTGAGCACGTACGGCCTTTTTTATTATCATATTAAGTGTATCCGAAGATAAAAAAACTGCATTTCTAGAACTTGCCTGCGCAGTTTCCTTAAAGAGGAGAGGAAAGTAAAACCCTACAGGCGTAGTCACATCTGTGGGCTTTCGTAGCGTGCAATGAGGTGCCAATGTTACAGATGTAATGTCTAGGGGAATGCGCGACGAAAGAAACACTGCGCATAGGTTCAGCGCATTGTGCGTAGCTTCAGTGCCTTGCGCTCGGGTTCAGTGCCTTGCGCATAGGTTCAGTGCCTTGCGCATAGGTTCAGCGCCTTGCACGTTGGTTCAGTGCCATGCACGTAAGTTCAGTGTAATGCATGTAGGTTCAGTGCCATGCGCGTAGGTTCAGCGCCTTGCACGTAGGTGCAGTGCCATGCACGTAAGTTCAGTGTAATGCATGTAGGTTCAGTGCCTTGCGCGTAGGTTCAGCGCCTTGCACGTAGGTGCAGTGCCATGCACGTAAGTTCAGTGTAATGCATGTAGGTTCAGTGCCTTGCGCATAGGTTCAGCGCCTTGCACGTTGGTTCAGTGCCATGCACGTAAGTTCAGTGTAATGCATGTAGGTGCAGTGCCATGCGCGTAGGTTCTGCGCCTTGCTCACAGGTTCAGCGCCTTGCACGTAGGTTCAGTGCCATGCATGTAGGTTCAGTGCCTTGCACATAAGTTCAGTGCCATGCGCGTAGGTTCAGTCCCATGCGCATAGGTTCAGTGCCTTGCTCACAGGTTCAGGGCCTTGCACTTAGGTTCAGTGCCATGCACGTAGATTTAGTGCCTTGCTCACAGGTTCAGCGCCTTGCACGTAGGTTCAGTGCCATGCACGTAGATTCAGTGCCATGCATGTAGGTTCAGTGCCTTGCGCGTAGTTCAGCGCCTTGCGCGTAGGTTCATTGCCCTGCTAGCAGGTTCAGTGCCTTGCTCACAGGTTCAGCGCCTTGCGCTTAGGGGCGCGCGTGTTATTGTCGCCCTTATCGCTGTGTCTCGAACGCAGGCAGAAAAATAACAATGATTTTGGGTCCTTGTACTGTTGTGGGGTTTACACTGTTAAAAAGTTAAGCTTTAGTAGGATTTGGCAAAGAGTTGTAACCTGAAAAAATATTAAGTAGTTTACACAATTAAAACGCATCTCTAAAGTGCACTCTATAATCGAATCAGTTAAAACTGCTTCAAATCAATAAGTTGACTGCATATCTGTTGAAACTGCTCCAATTGAATAGGCAAAATTCAACTGATGATTTAATATTATTGTGTCTCGGACGAATAAAAATCTGTTGGCACAAACATTAATACATATTTGAAAATAGAGTTAGGATACCAGTACCCGAGTACCGATTGTTAAATATCCTTGATACTTAATTAATATGCTGTGTTTATGAAATGGATCACATGACGTGATTTATTTGCCAAAGTTAATTAGGAGCATAGAAATTCCAATATTCCGAAAGTTTCGACTTTTCTCTGCTATATTTTGATAACTATAATCATTTAACTACAAATATTTACTCGTATGTTACTTTTATGTGATCCTTATTTAAATCTCTTTGAGGTAATTAAATAAAACATTATCGTGAAAATATGGCCTTTATCAGTGATTTCTACTGATTCCTAGTGAATTGCACTTGCCTAGTAGTGAAACAGTGCATTCCACTGATTCCTCAGTAGATAACAGCTCATTAACTAAAGTCTCAATCAAATAATTATACTTGTTGAAATCACGTATTCAAATTTATAATTCGATTTGTTTTGAAATTAAAATGGAAATAGGTGTTTATTTAGTTGTATTTTTGGGATCCCCGAGAAAACCGTCCGACCAGCGGCATCGTCTGGCACGATTCCCACATGCGGGAATCCGGGGGGCGACCCTTCCGGCAATCGAACCCGGTTCGCCTTGGTGGGAGGCGAGTAGTCTTGCCACTACATCACCGCGGCCCCTGTTATAACAAAGAGAACCGCTTGCTCGTATGGGCGTGTACGGCCACGTGGTTCTTGGACCATGCAGGGGAACGAACTGTCGTGTGTGTCGTGTGGAGGAGCCACGGGCAAGGACGAAGGATGTGCCCAGAACTTCCTGAAGCTCCTTTCACGCCGTCGCAATTCTGTCTTCAAGGTTCGATGGACGTTGACGATGTTTGTTTCACACAAAACGCCGATCAGATTTTTCCATCCGACAACTCGTGTGGGGAGTGCGAGGCGACGATTTCCTAATGACGGACTTTAGAGCTGGGACTCGTAGGTGCCCCGTCATCCCCGTGAAATGAGACGCTAGGATGGAGCTGCGCTGAAATTCAAGGGCGAGGGAAACGGGAATACCCCGAGAAAACCCGCCGGCAAGCTGTATCGTCCGGTACGTTCCTCGCATGCGAGAGCCCGGGAGTGAACCCGGATCGTCGTGGTGGGAGGCGAGGCAGTCTTGCTGTTACGCCACCGCTGTCTCAACTGGCCAAGTAATGTTGATTGTCTTTCAATAGGTGTCACGCAATGACACAGATTTGTTTCACGTGTTGGTTTCGCGTATGTAGAGTGCTTGTAAACAAAGTTGGCAGTCAATGATAACTTTCATACTGATTTGTCAATTCCGAAAGATAATTTCATTTGCTGGTGTCATTCGCCATTTTTTTTATCCTAGAAACGATTGTTATTGGTTGAAACCGCCATATATCCAAGAAATTTTAGAACCGGTGCTATGCGTAAAAGTCATCCAACTGTTTCAATTAAGACATTGCTGCGCAAGTGACGTTTCGGTGACGTCACATCCATCCAACTTTCTTTGAACAACTTTGTTGGAAGTTGGTTGACGCAAAAATTTTACGGTAAGAGGGCATATTATATTAATTATAGGCTATAGGCTATTCGCGATAAAGTGAGCACTTTTGAAAGCCCTCTCATTTGGAATAACAGTTAATAAATATGTTTTATTGTAGCCTTAGACGTCAACTTTAGACTGTGGTATAATATATAGACTGTGTTTATTACTTCCATGGTAATATTTATGTAAAAAAATGGTTCAAGGATGAGGGATTGCTGAAAGTAAAAAGTAACCTTGACCTCAAAAATGCTCACTTAACCGTGAACAGCCTATAATGTTGAACACGTTAACTAGAGTTGACATGTTTCTGGAAGCCATTGCATAAAAATCAAGAAAGGGCAACACTAAATAAAAGTTTCTGCTTACTTTGTGAGTAAGTATTTTGGCGGAATGATACGTTCCTTCAGCGTGGTATCTTGCGTCGCACTAAATCGCCGTAAGAAATAGCACGACAATGCAGTACGCTCGCCATAGTCTATTCGCGGTTTCTTCACACTTTTTTTAAGCAAACCTGTGAAAAATCACCCCACGTATGAAGCGTTTAGTTGTTTCCTAAGTAAATGCAATGTATCACAAGCGTTTAGTTGTTTCCTAAGTAAATGCAATGTATCACAAGCGTTTAGTTGTTTCCTAAGTAAATGCAATGTATCACAAGCGTTTAGTTGTTTCCTAAGTAAATGCAATGTATCACAAGCGTTTAGTTGTTTCCTAAGTAAATGCAATGTATCACAAGCGTTTAGTTGTTTCCTAAGTAAATGCAATGTATCACAAGCGTTTAGTTGTTTCCTAAGTAAATGCAATGTATCACAAGCGTTTAGTTGTTTCCTAAGTAAATGCAATGTATCACAAGCGTTTAGTTGTTTCCTAAGTAAATGCAATGTATCACAAGCGTTTAGTTGTTTCCTAAGTAAATGCAATGTATCACAAGCGTTTAGTTGTTTCCTAAGTAAATGCAATGTATCACAAGCGTTTAGTTGTTTCCTAAGTAAATGCAATGTATCACAAGCGTTTTTACTTCTCTTAACACAAGAGTACCTTATTTTTAGTTAGATTGATCTTTTAATTATATTTTTTATATTAATTAAAAATTTAATTTATAATCAATGTGAATAATAACAGGGAGAAATCGGGTTTGTTGATAATGCCCAGTAAAATAGTTAATACGCAAAATATGTGCGTTGCCCCTTTAGTGTAATTTTTTAGACTCGGTTAAGCTATATTTATATGAGGCTGAGGAGTATCTTGGAAATAGAACTTAGCAGTGCTTCAGAAAACTTGGAAGCAACCGTAAATGGACTGTAAATATTTGCACATGAAGTTCGCGGAAAATATTATTTGGGATTGCCGTTTCTTAGTTCTCTATATTCGCTTGCGGAAACCTGCAAATTGTTATCGATGTGTTTAGTGCTTATTTATGCATCATGCACATCCTAGATCGACACGGGCTCGCTCAGCAAGTGGCCTTGAGCTGTGGCGACCCCGCTGGCCGTGGGACAAGTATTGTCTAGCAGCTGATTCATTCCTGGAACGTGTTGCCAACAACAACACTCGTTGCAGTATTTTAGCAAAAGCACAAAATACTTTAGAATACAGAAGCGAAATAACATGTCGGTTCCTTTCAAGTGAGCACACCCATTCGCTAATTGGCTTGCGCGATACTCTGATACTATCCTTGTGTTTGATTAGTTACACTCTAACTCTGAATCATATAACAGCACCTGACTTCTAAACCGTCACTTCAACCAGTTTAACGTATGAATTAGTGGGGGGAAAAATGCCACTATTTTCGTTCACTTATTTATTCAGTGACGTTTTCCACTGATTCATCAACCATTTCATTCACTGTTTTTTTTTCAGTGATTTGTTTTTTGACTGATGGATCAATTAGGCAATGTGTGTCAAATGAAATAACACTTAAACTCATAAAACCCATACAAATTATTTTTTTTAATAAAGTGATTATCGTATTTTATAATACAATTTTTACGATGCAACATTAACATTCAGTTTTTAATTTCATTACATATTTCATTTCGTTTTCACGTTATCCTAATAGCGCTCGGTTTGAAGGTTTGAACTGCGTTAAATGTAGTGAATTGAGTGCATTCATACGTAATATTAGTTTTAACAATCCTAATGTCACCAGTTAAACTAAAAACGAAAAGAAAGGGCATAAAGTTTAAAGCTACACATTGTCTACAAACACGTACATACACTAATTTTCTCCTCTGTGGTCAACTGTGTATTGATAGCGCAATTTGCAAGGTAACGGCCCGCAAATGGCATACTGTGGGTTTAAATCCTTAACATCGCCATTTTTTTTAATTACGTGAAATTGCACATTATCAACAATGACTGTAGGAAATATGTTTGTTCATCGTAATGATTTGGCTAAATTCAAAAAGAAGAATATTTAATTGCGCCGCACGCAGTTGGCTTGGTCACTTATTCAATCAGTGAAATTGCTTCACTGAAACAACCAGAGGTTTTCCACCGATTCTAAGTTGAGTCATTTTTGCTGATTCGAGTATCTGAATTTCATTGTGAATCAGTGGTTTTCCACTGATTCGAATGCAGTGTGTACAGCGTGCTGCGTAATATTCCCTATTGGCTGGGCTGCCGGCTGACCGGGCGCTGATTGGCGGACATGTTGCTGGCCAGTGAAGCCGAGTTGGCGGCTAAAGTGCTTGCCAGGGCAGCGTTCCGAAACGTTGCTCTGCGAGTAAACGTTTCTCTTTGGCTCCCCCCAAAACACTTTGAGTAACTGTTTTACTTTCTCTTGGCAATGTCCCAAAACTGCAAAGTAATTACTCTGAGCATCTTGCCGGAGTAAAACTTTTACACGCATTATTTCAGATGGTAATGAGAGATAAACTGAAAATGGCAGGTAGTTTAGTAGGATTAAACAAACTGAAAGTATATGTTATATGTAGACATTCGAGTTACATGCACACATGGGAAAATTACAAATGACTAGTGATAGCATTATAATTTTTATTTAAACGTTAACTTTTATAAAGGTTTGCATTTTTAAGCATAATGTTCATGATTAATTTGTGGTAATTAAAGCTGTTTTATGTATATAACTGATTCTTTGGGAAAGAAAGAATTTTGGGAAAGTGATAAATATCTTGCGGAATTTACGATGGTTGGTTAATCAGTATATATATATTTGTAAACACAGCATACTGTTTACATGATGCTCGTTCCAAAACCACGTATACTCTTACTTTCCTCTGCTGTTACTTTACTCTACTCTCGGAATAACATTTTGGAACGCGGGAACGGTATGTCTCGGAACGAGGCTGTACAAGGAACTTGACTCGTGGGAGCACCCCGGTAGCTGGCGGGTGTGACCTGCGCTGAAAGGGATGGGCTCTCCCACTCCGGCCAGTGGCAGATACCCACAAGGTTCGGGTCAGCAAACGTGGGGAACTCCTTGACAAAGGGTATCTGCCTCCCAGGCTGGTTTGAATCGCGAGCAGTCGTGAGGCCGCGGTGGCTGAGCGGTTAGCCTGCTCGCCTTCCACCAAGGCACACTGGGTTCAATACCCCGGCCGGGTCACTCCCGGCATGTGGGAATCGTACCTTTCGATGTCGCTGGTCGGCGGGTTTTCTCGGAGATCTCCCTTTTACCCCCGTTTCCGGCGCTGCTCCATGCTCACCTCAATCATCTTCATCGGCTCTCAACACCTCGATGGTTAAGAGCCGCCTAAATCTCTTCACTCACTCAGTCACGGGCTGTCGTCATGGTGTCGGGCTGGTGGTTGGCTGATCGATTCCTTGACGGTCAGACGTTTGAGGTCCAAACTATATGGTTAATGGGCGAGATGGAGGTCGGGGCTTTTATGCGCTGTATCGAAACACACACAAGTGTCACGATAAGTAAGGACCTCGGGATGGTCTCTGACCCAGTTGGGGTTTCCCTTTAGTCGAGGGACTGTGGGAAGGGTCTGGTCCTACTAAGACTTATTCTAGTCAAGTTGTTAAGCTCAATGCTTTTAGTGTGGCAACTGAACATTGTCGCCGTCAGGTAGCACTGCGTCGCATGTGTACCAGACTTCTCCGTTTTTGTGTGAAAGTAAGTGGGTTAATTGGAATTTTCATAAAATAAAATTAGTTGTGTAACATTTTCCGAGTTGTTTTATGTTAGATCCTACGTAAAGAATAAACTTTGTTCTTCGTACTAAAGTAAGACATATTGTTAGATATTCTGTCGTAAATAAGGATTTAGCAAAACGTTTGCTTATTTAAATATCATTTTTTAGGGTTTTCCTGCTGTTTTCTTAAGCGATAGGATAAAAGTATAAAATTACTTTTGAAGACAACTCTATTTTGTTCGCACTTTAATTCTGAACGTCCAATGCCAATCAAAGTTTTATTTTTACTCTTTTCTCTTGTAAACACCATTGGAAGGGGTGAATAATAGTTACGGAATGTGAAGTTAATAGTGAAAATTTTGGCTGGGGTAAATTATATATCACAATTCGAGCTAAACACTTAACTTTTACACAAAAATTTATAGAATTTCTACATATACCGCCAGGTGAAAAGCGATATCTTTGGAACAGCAACACACTTTGGGCGGAAATTTTCCCTATGCCAAACTCTTCCATGAGAAATGTCGTTTTTTTTCCTAACCAGAGTAGAATTAACCTTTGTACTATTAATGAGGGTCACCTCCGGACCGAATCTGCTAGACGACCTCGGCGCCCACTAGGTCAATTGATGGTTGGTAAACGTGCTGGCAGTGGTTGAAAACCGCATCCGGTACACAAGGTCCTTGCCGTCATAGAGACATGTCCTTGCCGTCATAGAGACAAGCAGGGCACACGAGGTCAATAGATAGTTGGTAAACCTGAGTAGTTATCAATAGGCGGTTCTGCGCCACCTGGCAGGGACAAGGAGACAGACTGGCGGCCATCTTGGATGATGTCACGAGGCCATTTTTTTCCTATTTTCCACTCGGAATTTCCCGTTTTTTCCTCAATCGCCAGCATTCGCCTCAAAATTTCTCGAATTTCCCTTCAAACCGGCTAAAATAATTCACAAAAAATGTGTTTTCCCCAATTCGGCTGACTTTTGCACAATTTACGCCGATGACCCCACAGTGTGGCGAAGTGTTTACTTTTTGGGGACGAGGAGTTGAGGGATTAAGGGGTTCCCCTGACATTCACGCTGTGTCATTCCATGCCAGCACCATCCATCTTGTCTGAAGAATGTTCGAGTTCATTGCCCCGTCATGCTACTTCTCTCATCTTGCTCTGTCATTCCACCTTGGTTTTTTCACATTCCTTCTGGTCTCCTTTCACCTGGCGTCTATGTTATACATTTGATGGGTATAGCTTCAGTAGAACATGGTCATAAGATGCCTTAAAGTTTACTTGAACCTGCCACCATATTCTTCATCAGAGGGGATGTGTATGATATGAATTTTATATCTATAGCTTCGGTGGGTGGGAAATGGTGGGCAACTATGCTTATAAGTGGGCTTAGAGCATGCAGGAGCCAGTGGCCCTTTTCGTTGTTGGAGGCGATGCATATGTTATGAATTCGTTGACTATTTTTAATGGTTTAGAAATTTCAGCCAACTGTGCTTATAAGTAGGCTTAGGACATACTTGACCCTGCAGCCCCTTTCTTTGCAGGGAGTGATGCCTATGTTACATATTTAGTGACTATATCTTAAACTGTTCGGAAATTGCAGCCAACAATGCTTATAAGTGTTCTTAGGGCATACTTGACCCTGCGGTCCTTTTCGTTGTCGGGGATGATGCCTATGTTATGAATTTGGTGGCTTTATCTTAAATGGTTACGAAATGATTGCCAACTATGCTTATAAGTAGGTTTAGGGCATAGTTGACCGTGCTGCCCTGTTCGTTGTCGGGGGTGATACCTATGTTTAGAATTTTTTGACTATCTTAAACGGTTCGGAAATTACATCTAACTATGCTTATAAGTGGGCTTAGGGCGTACTTAACAAGTGCGCGTGGTGCGACTCTAGTCTAGCATACGTGGGCAGGCCTCGCTCCATGTCGCACAGGTGGAATGACAGAGCATGAGCCTCATCCCCTCCAGGACGCCAGGTGAATGGAAACAAACCAGAAGGAATATGAGTAAACCAAGGTGTAATAACAGAGCATCATGAGATAAGTTGCATGATGGGGTAATGAACTCGAACATTCTTCAGACAAGATGGATGGAGCTGGCATGGAATGATAGAGCGTGAATGTCAATGTAACCCCTCATCCCTTAAAATAAGTAACTTAGCCACATTGTGGGGTCATCGGCGAAAATTGTGCAAAAGTACGGCCGCATTGTGGAAAACACATTATAATTTTACCGGTTTTGAGGGAAATTCGAGAAATTGTGAGGAAAATTCTAGCGATTTTGGCAGTTTTTAAGGGAAAAAGGGAAAAAAATGGCCTCGTGACGTCATCCAAGATGGCCACCAGCTTGTCCTCTTGCCCCCGCCAGGACGCCAGGTTGCGCAGAGCCGCTTATTTATAACTATTAACTTGCTGGCAATGGTTGAAAACAGCACTCTTTACACAAGATCCTTGCCGTCATAGAGAAAAGCAGGTCACAAAGTGGCGTTGATATATACAGGATTATGGTCGATTTAGTCCGTCGGGGCGCAGGACTTTCACATAATGGTCTTCTGAAGGTCGGCATCTTGGTGGACCTGCTGGCCTCCATGACTGGACTTACTTTCAAACTAGCAAAGCCGGGAGATAGTAGATAAGGGTCCTTTTTCGCTGGACATATGCGCAGTGGAGCAGAAATGTCTGGTGATCACGAGGTTGCGGAACCAGTTCGTGA
>NQII01000058.1:1305492-1322899 GCA_002778355.1 Clitarchus hookeri | reverse complement strand
AAAAAAAAAAAAAAAAAAAAAAAAACCTTTTGAACAAATGCCGTAGAGGGTAAAATAGCGAAGAAAATGGTACCAAATATACTATTAGCCTATCTTAAATATTTATACACTTGCAGGTAAAAGAGCAAATATAAATAGTCGATTTCATACCTGATATTTGTACTGCCTTTATTTTATATAGGTACAAATACTATGGTAACGTTTTGCCAGTACTCGTCTTTGAGATTTATGACAGGTATTTTTAAAGAAATCTTGTAATCACTAAATATAGTATTTGTTATTTCAATCACAATTACTTCCATAATATGACAATGTTAAAATATTTGGTCTTCCATCTTCTTCGTTTTTCCTCTTCTATAACTTTAGTTTTAAAAATTTTTGTTTCTTGTAAAGCCGTGGAAATATTGTCAAAAAACATATATTCGGCAGACATTTTCCAAGATGGCGGCCATGTCACGACTTTTACTGATTTTGATTTTTGGTATGTTGTTAGTACGGCAGTGTACTACAATCCCACAAAGTTTCAGTTTCTTGGGATTTATTTTCAAGGTAAATCTGTAATATGACGGTACTATATTAATAAGCTGGACTCCCGACTGTCAAGTAAGTTAGTAGCTGATTGGCGAATGGCTTTCTCTCAAGTTGTTGGCCAGTGCCGCCAGTTTCGTAAGCAACTTGTTCAGTTTCTATTAAAGTTAGTGTATGTTA
This sequence comes from Clitarchus hookeri, assembly GCA_002778355.1. Taxonomy (NCBI): domain Eukaryota; kingdom Metazoa; phylum Arthropoda; class Insecta; order Phasmatodea; family Phasmatidae; genus Clitarchus; species Clitarchus hookeri. Next base: position 1,322,191 of record NQII01000058.1, on the reverse strand, counting down.
CGCGTTACTAAATGTTACAAACGTCTGATGCTGCTTTTTAATGTTTGAAATAATAAGTCTTAATGGCGTGGATCTCCTTAACTGCCGCAGAAACCATAATTATCTGGTTGCAGTGGCGAACAAAGCTTCGTGTATACTCGCCATTGTTCGTCCCCGAAACCCCAAGACTTTCCGTATTTTGTATTTAAAGACTTAACTCCGTTTTTCGCCATTGCGGATTGCGTTCCCGGATATTTACTGTACGTTTCCGTAAATATATGGAAATTTTTTAACAGTGCGGTACAAGCGACTGTTTTGCTTCTGTATTCTCAAGTATTCTGTTTCGTGAACCTGCTGTGTTTCAGGTGATGCTAGTCGGTAGAAACGTAAATATGTTACTTTTAAACTTAATACCTTCTGCTGCCTGCACGAAACACAAATTAAATCTTATTCGTTTGTCAATAATTTTACACCCCCACTTTTATTAAGACGTTAAGACATTAAGATCGTTCAAAAGTCAGATTTTTTTTAGGGTATTTTATGCCTATCATCGTGACAAGATAAGTTGATTGACGAACACTCTTAACAGTGTGGCTGGCTCGTTATGCAATCCGCCATGCCAGGCGATACACGCCATGGTGACTGGCGTACCAGCAAGTGCACGACACATCACGTAGCTGGAACAACAGAGCTTCGCGTAGTGTAATTTAGACTTTAATGATGAGTACGTGGAGGTAATTAAAGACACTACAGTCTGTTACGCTTAGCGACCGTGGAAAATGTTTTGAGAGAANACAGTCTGTTACGCTTAGCGACCGTGGAAAATGTTTTGAGAAAAATCTTTGCTCGTTGCCGCTTGTATTTCACACTTTAAGGCTCGGCCTCACCTGTTACGCAGAAATTATTCGTTTTCGTGTCATAATTTAAGTTTCAGAAGTTTTTTTTTTAAATGATTGATTATGGAAAATTTACAACCTACTAGTTGTTTAATACTTTTGTATCTAATTTTCACTGTGTGTTATTTCCTGCTTGCAAAAAGGGAGGACCTTATTGATAAAATATAAATATGTTCCTGACTTTTTACAACAAGTATATAACATACAATTGAAATTACGCACAAAAATATTGAAAAACTCGTAAATTGTAGATTTTCTATAATCGTACATTGTCGGTAATTACTATGAATCCGAAATGATTGCGCGAAAACCAATGATGCCTGCAAAAGAGGTGAAGCTGAGTGAGCCTTAAGGATTAAAACCCGACTGTATTTCAGGCAACACTTAAATGGACATTTCTCTACCCGTGAGATTATAATTTACACCAATTTAGTTTCACTGTTTCGTTAGTTTATCACAATCTTTCAAGGCCACTTCATCACACTCGAAGTACATTTTTCGTAATCTAAACAAGTTTTTATACAGTTATTGAAAGCAACATGACGTGTTGTGTAACATGGCGTCGGTCCAGGACCAGCACCTGAACGGGACTTGGTGGAAAGTTGGAAGTAATCCAGAATATACTATAATGGACGTTGGTAGTTGATAAACGAAACGTGGTTAGTAAAGGAATAAAAACGGAACTGATATTCATTGCAAATGTGGAAGGTCTCCGTGTGTCCTGTAGCTTGGTGTGTCGGGAACGAACATTGCCGAGGATACCCGATGTTGTCTTCGCCGTGGTAGCGTGTCGGGAACGAACATTGCCGAGGATATGGTCCATACCGTATAAGAAGGCCACTTTCTGACAGTCAGTGAGTGGCAACTTGATGTATACGAAACAAACAAAGCGCCATTTACAAAATCCTGTATCAGCTGATGCACGAACGTACAAAAGTTAAAATTACGTTAGCTATTCTGAATGCGCTGCCGATGCACATCAGAAAAGCAGAAAATACGCGGATAAGAAAGGGTTGTTAGNTACGTTAGCTATTCTGAATGCGCTGCCGATGCACATCAGAAAAGCAGAAAATACGCGGATAAGAAAGGGTTGTTAGTGTTAAAAACTGAACTTCGTGATAATGTAGTTATGTATAGGTGTTCAAAATGAAACGTACAATAGANTGGTTGTTAGTGTTAAAAACTGAACTTCGTGATAATGTAGTTATGTATAGGTGTTCAAAATGAAACGTACAATAGAACTATACAACGTGGAAAAGTTTTCTGAAGTTCTGGGTTCCATTCCCGGCGGGGTCCAGCCCGGATTTTCGCATGTGGAAATCGTGCCGGGCGATGCCGCTGGTCGGCGGGTTTTCTCGTTGATCTCTCGTTTCCCCTGACGTTGCATTCCTGCGCTGCTCCATACTGTCCTTGTTTCTTCACCCTCATCGGCTCTCAAGACTCCGCTGTTAAGAGACGCCCAGAACTCTCCACTCACTCACTCACTCACTCATTCACTCACTCACAAACTCCCTACAACACTCGGTGGCTTAAAAAAAATGCACTGATACAAAAACGTGTATCTATGTCATTTTAGTGTAAAAGTACTTTACCACCACATGGATACGTGACTGGTTATTGTTCTTACAGAGCGTAAACCATTTCGCTTTATAGACTCGGTCTAGACTTCGCAGTTCTCTACTCGCCGTAGCAGAGGTCACATTGTCTGCCGCCACACACAGTTACACCCGGACACATGGCATGAAGCTACCGTAGTGCTGAGTGTTTACTATTGGTCGTGAGTCCTGCAGGATGCGTCGTATAAGCGGAGGTACAGTGAAACACGTCACACTAACATATACTTGTATGCCGTCTACTTTGCTTCTGAAATATAACGCTAAATGATAGGGTCTCTATTTTTTTTAATCAGCTACGTTTTCATACCCCATTAAAAAAAAATTACGTGCAGAACTTTTCCCAAAGAAAATAAAGGCATTGACTAATATCACTCAAGGAACCAAGGAAATCAGNAAAAATTACGTGCAGAACTTTTCCCAAAGAAAATAAAGGCATTGACTAATATCACTCAAGGAACCAAGGAAATCAGTATTTTCCGTGAATTACACTGAAGAGCCAAAAAAAACTGGTATAGGCGCGCGTATGCAAATAACAGAGATATGGAACCAATTAGAGTAACGCGATGCGGTCGGCAGCTAAGATCGGCAACTGCTGCTACAATGGCAGGTTATCAAGATTTAAGTGAGTTTGAACGTGGTGTTATAGTCGGCGCACGAGAGATGGGACATAGCATCTCCGAGGTAGCGATAACATTTGGATGTTCGCGTACGACCATTTCACGAGTGTACCGTGAATATCGGGAATCCGGTAAAACATCACATCTTCGACATCGCTGCGGCCGGAAAAAGATCGTGAAAGAACGGGACAAACGACGACTGACGAGAATCATTAAACGTGACAGACGTGCAACCCTTTCTCAAATTGGCGCAGATTGGATTTGTGGACTGTCCTACGGGATTCATGGTGTGAATTGCCTCCTGCATACCTTCAGACATTATTCGAGTCCATGCCACGTCGTCTTGCTGCACTTATGTGTGCTCGATGCACGGGTGTTGGGGGGGGGGGGGGGCTACACTATATTAGGCAGGTGTACCAGTTTTTTTGGCTCTGCAGTGTAGAAGGAATTTCAGTGAAATTCGCGCAGATTCCTTAATGTTACAAAGATTTCTGGATATTTTATTTTCCAGTACTTTTTCGTAATTTCGCATTTTTATATATTCAATAATGAGTGACTCCGCCCAGACGGCTTATACGCGGGCATACGGCTGTGAATTTGTAGGGGCGGCCCTACGTGTTCCTCGGGATTGCAGGTAGTCTCAGAAGCAAACAGCCCTTCTCTTCAACACTGTCGTCTACAAGCATAAATCATACAAGCAGCGCTACAGGCTCCGCTCAGTTAATTGTTGCTAACTACAATACTTTTTTTTAAGAGTGAAGTTTGTTTGTTATTCAGTTTATGCTGTATGGTTTTGAGATATTTAAAATTAATATTTTTTCATGTATCCAGACGTGAATTTCACATCTAAAGTAATAAAAATAATAATTGCCCTAGTTGGTAACGACGTAGAAATCGTGCCATATTTATAGCGCGGTTTCTTCATCCTGTTGTGTTTGTGTCTCATTTACTATATCAACGTACGGAATTCCATCACAAGAGCGCAATATTTACGTATTTCTGAAACCATCTTTGCACTTCGTCTGCTGGCAGCGGACGCTGCAAATGCTGCATGGTCGCTGCGTTGCAGCGGTGCGGCTGAATGGCATTCAGCGTAAATCTCTGCTATAGTACCTTACCCGCCGAACACACCCATCGCTACTGGCGTTTGGTTACAGAGGCCATCCAGAACTCTGGTTTTCGCAATACAGTGATGTGTATTGGACAGCTAAGCAAACAGCAATCAAAAGCTCTGATTAACAATTATTATGTACACTGAAGAGCCAAAAAAAAAAACCGGTATAGGCGTGCATATGCAAATAACAGAGGTATGGAACCAATCAGAGTAACGCGATGCGGTCGGCAGCGTCTATATAAGACAACAAGCGTCTGGCAAAGTTGCTAGATCGGTTACTGCTGCTACAATGGCAGGTTATCAAGATTTAAGTGAGTTTGAACGTGGTGTTATAGTCGGCGCACGAGAGATGGGACATAGCATCTCCGAGGTAGCGATAACATTTGGATGTTCGCGTACGACCATTTCACGAGTGTACCGTGAATATCGGGAATCCGGTAAAACATCACATCTTCGACATCGCTGCGGCCGGAAAAAGATCGTGAAAGAACGGGACAAACGACGACTGACGAGAATCATTAAACGTGACAGACGTGCAACCCTTTCTCAAATTGGCGCAGATTGGATTTGTGGACTGCCCTGCAGGATTCATGGTGTGAATTGCCTCCTGCATACCTTCAGACATTAGTCGAGTCCATGCCACGTCTTGCGGCACTTCTGCAGGCGGGGGGGTGGGGGTGCTATCCGATATTAGGCAGGTGTACCAGTTTTTTTCGCTCTTCAGTGTATATCCCCCCACTTCCAAAAGTAAATATTTTCATTGCGGACGTAGATTGAAATGTAAGTTATTTCAGAACGTGCGTAATACTTGACACCGGGGAGGCAGCGAAAAGTACGGACAAAGTCTTGCGCTGCGTGCATACGGGTGTATCTCCTATATAATAACTAGCTGCTGTCGTGTCACGGTGGCTTTGTGCACACCGTTGTCGTGTTTCTGTGGTTACGAGTTATAAACTCCGCTGGCAGTTTGTCTTCCCCTGTGAGCATTCCAGCGGTTCCCTGACCAATTTACAGGCATTATTTCAAGGCGTTATGAAAAAAAAAAANTCTTCCCCTGTGAGCATTCCAGCGGTTCCCTGACCAATTTACAGGCATTATTTCAAGGCGTTATGAAAAAAAAAAAACCTAGTGATGTCAGAAAAGTGACATTAACATGCGAACAGTTTATGTGGTACGTCACTGTTTATATNAAAAAAAAAAACCTAGTGATGTCAGAAAAGTGACATTAACATGCGAACAGTTTATGTGGTACGTCACTGTTTATATTTACGTATAAACACGCTACTTCACATTGGAGAAAGTGCGGCACAATGTAGGTTCTCATGTGCTGGTTAAAAATATGATTGGTGGTATGGTGTAGCTGAATATAATGTTATGTTTCGTATGACAGGTGAAAACACTGCTGGTGACAAAGCACCCGCCAGTAAGTTATGCAATATCGCTTGCCGTCTTGGCAGTGCCGTGTGATTGTGTTGCGCCATGCTAGATTGCACAGCAGGTGGTATAAAGACCCGCCTACTTTGTGGGGCGAGCAGCCGCGCGCAACTTCAATGTACCTACGTCGTGTTTGAAATAGTTCCTATTGCTGGTTCTGTACGAAACTGTTTTTGTACGTGATACTTTTGTAATTATATAGCTTATGTAATTATATACAATTTGACCAAACTAACACTTATTACTTATTATAATAAGTTTCGTTAGATGTAAAAAGACATTTAACTATTTGTAAAAATATTTAGTATTTGTAAAGTTTTTGTGTAATTCCTATTATGCATATAATAATATTTACAAAGCGAAAGTTATTTTGAGGCGAGATTGCAAATGTGTAGTAAGTATCAGACATGGTATTTTGCGTAGTTTTGCTCGTTCAAATTATAATACGTTTTTTCCAAGAGAGNATGTGTAGTAAGTATCAGACATGGTATTTTGCGTAGTTTTGCTCGTTCAAATTATAATACGTTTTTTCCAAGAGAGTATTCCAAATTTTGTAATAAAAATGTGTGGACAGGGACTAAGGATATAAATGTTGTCATTTTTTTATTTTCTCGTTCTATACTGGCTTTTGTACGAGAGAGAAAATAAAATGAACATAGGGAATGTTTTNCGTCATTTTTTTATTTTCTCGTTCTATACTGGCTTTTGTACGAGAGAGAAAATAAAATGAACATAGGGAATGTTTTGCTTTTGCTTATTAACATAACTTTTTCGCGTTGTCATTTATTTTAGGGTGCCTTAATGTCTCGTAATTAAATATGAGTCAAATATTATTTTTAAAGCATTTTGACTGATTACGGTTTCGATTTTTCTCGAAGTACCGTATTTTGCCAGTAAAGGGGCTGGAAACGCTACTGTTTCATTTCTGAATTCCTAGAGGGCAGCATAGTCGCAAGTTGCATGTGGGAGCAGGAACTCTGCGTCGAGTTTTCAGTCTTTAAAGGTCTGTCGTCTTTGTGAACGAGGGTGCGGTAGAAGGTTCTGACTTAGAGTAGGTAACTGCAGACACTTGCCCATTCTCTTATTGGTTGCGAGAGGCTCTAGCAACGGACCTTGTGTCTGAATGGCTACTGCGTGCTGCGGAAGGTCGGCAATTGGCTGGGCTGCCGGCTGGCGAATAGTTTACCAGGCGCTGATTGGCGAACGGCATTCCTCTCCATTTTCTGGCCAGTGACGCCATTTTGCTGGCGCGTGCTGCTGGAGTTCGCGTGACAAGTGGCTGTTTCATCTGTGTAAAGGCTGTTCACGGTAAACCGAGCACTTCAGCACTTCTGAAAGCTCTGTAAGATCTACTTGTATAGGCATTGTGTATCCTTCCACCATATGTAAAATTAACCTTGCATGGCTCTGATCACTTTATTAATGCATCGATCAAGTGAAACTACATTATTATTAGAAGATTAAATATTTAAAAAAAATTGCTTATTCTGACTGTAATATGCATTAAAAACACAGAAAGAAAAATAAATTATTTCAGTGTCCATAAATGTTTACCTAGCAGGTGGAACTACTTTCCCTTCGTCGTTACCAACTTTACAGGGCGCATTCCAGCCAGTGCGCCCGTTAAAATATATGCAGTTAGCGGCAGTNTCCCTTCGTCGTTACCAACTTTACAGGGCGCATTCCAGCCAGTGCGCCCGTTAAAATATATGCAGTTAGCGGCAGTAACATTTGTCAAAAGTTGATTTCAAAAGTGCTCACTTGATCGCGAATACTCTGTGGTTCGGAGGTCCCCTCGCATGTTTTTCCTGCCCGGGCTCAGGACTGGTTGTAGTGTTGNGATCGCGAATACTCTGTGGTTCGGAGGTCCCCTCGCATGTTTTTCCTGCCCGGGCTCAGGACTGGTTGTAGTGTTGTTTGATGTTGCGGCGGAGTAACGCGGCGAACCACTGCGTAATCACCGCGCACAGAGAACCTTGTAACCCCCGCGGTGTTGCGTCCGAACGCGCTTCTCTGTAGAGTAGTTGGCACGCCATCATGACACGAGCGTGGGTTCAGCTCTCGCCATCCTCACTCGGCACTTGCTCGCCTTGTGCATGGCGTGCTGTTCGACGCATCGCAATGCAGACAGAGCGGTACAAGGCCATCAAGGCTGTTCATGATCAAGTGAGCACTTTGGAAATCAACCTTGGAAAAAAAGTCACTGCTCCTGTCGACGTATATTTTAACGGGCGCACTGGGTGGCATGCGCCCAGTAAAGTTGGTAACGACGGACGGGAAATAGTTCCATGNACGTATATTTTAACGGGCGCACTGGGTGGCATGCGCCCAGTAAAGTTGGTAACGACGGACGGGAAATAGTTCCATGCCGAAACGTCGAATTAAAAGTGTTACGTGTATATCTGTAACGACTTAAATTATTTCTTTCGCTTTCCGCTTTTTTAATGCACATAAGTGTAAGCATTAGAAGATATGTAAAATATATACTTTTCTAATAATTTCATATCTTCACTTAACCGACGCACGAACAAAGTGATGAGGCACATAGCAGTGTTAATTTNGACGTATATTTTAACGGGCGCACTGGGTGGCATGCGCCCAGTAAAGTTGGTAACGACGGACGGGAAATAGTTCCATGTCGAAACGTCGAATTAAAAGTGTTACGTGTATATCTGCAACGACTTAAATTATTTCTTTCGCTTTCCGCTTTTTTAATGCACATAAGTGTAAGCATTAGAAGATATGTAAAATATATACTTTTCTAATAATTTCATATCTTCACTTAACCGACGCACGAACAAAGTGATGAGGCACATAGCAGTGTTAATTTCACATAAGGCTGAAGAATGCACAACGTGCGTGCAAGTAGATCTTAAGCAGGGATTTCAAAAGTGCTCAGTTTACCGTCAAAAGCCTATAGGGAAAGAACAATTGAGGTAAAGAAGAGTACTCAATAATACAAAGGTGAAACTGACGCTTATTCCAGCAACTGCAGCTGCACGCGCTGCCAAAATGGCGTCGCTGACCCGCAACATGTCGGAACTCGGTTGGCCAATCAGCGCCTGGTATAGTCTATTCGCGGTGTCTTCACACTTTTTGAATCAAACGTTTTGAAAATCACCCTACGTATGGCGTGCTTGGTTGTTCCCTAAATATGTCGTCTCTCACAAGCGTTTTATACTTGTATTAACATGAAAGTGCCATATTTTTGGTAAAATTTAACTTTTATTTATATTTCATTTATAAATTATAACATTTAATTTATCATTAATATGAATAAGAACAGTTATAAAATAGGCGTATTGGTATTGCCTAGTTAGAAATAGTTCTTATGCAAAGTATTATTGCACTGTGTGTGCACGAATGCGGTGCGCTGTCCCTTTGGTATAATTTTCTAGACTCGGTTGAGCTTTATTTGCATAAGGCGGACGAATATCCTGGAAGTAATCGTGAATTGACTATAGAACACGCCCAGGGCTGTCTCTGACATCGGTCTCTTTGACAGAGAAAACACCGCACGCATATACTGGAGTCTGTGCTGTAGCCTCTAGAAATCACACATGCATCTATCAGCAGGTAATTACTGGCACATGCAGCCTTGGTGTGAGATCGCTACGTGACACAGTTCGACTTTATTTTCCGAATAGTGTTGCCATCGATAAGAATTTTTTCATGGTTTATAAACAATAGCCTTTGTTAATTGAACGGATATGGAAAACGATTTCTGTGTTTCTCGCCCAATAACTGTTGGGAAATATTTTGAAAGCCACGAAAACCGTTATATAAACTTTTATTTATAAGTGAAATAGAGGTAAATTCTAACAACCGTTTAATATTTAAATGTTGTCTCCAGGACTCTGACTACCATCGTAGAGATTATTAGCCTCTTTCCCCATCCTTCCGCTTGCTGCGTCCCAGAGCCTGAGAGTACAGCATCCTTCCGCTTGCTGCGTCCCAGAGCCTGAGAGTATAGCATCCTTCCGCTTGCTGTGTCCCAGAGCCTGAGAGTACAGCATCCTTCCGCTTGCTGCATCCCAGAGCCTGAGAGTACAGCATATTTACGCTTGCTGCATCTCAGAGCCTGAGAGTACAGCATCCTTTCGCTTGCTGCGTCCCAGAGCNCTTGCTGCGTTCCAGAGCCTGAGAGTACAGGCTGTTCACAGTTAAGTGAACACTTTTGAAAGCCCGGGTTAAGATATACTTGTATGAACATTGTGCAGTCTTACAACATATGGAAAATTAACATTGGCACGAGCCAGATCGCTTTATACAAGCATCGGTCGANAACATTGTGCAGTCTTACAACATATGGAAAATTAACATTGGCACGAGCCAGATCGCTTTATACAAGCATCGGTCGAACGTATCTGTGGAATTGCGAGAAAGATCAGTATGTTACAAATTTGCTAACTCTTACAGCCGTATGCAACAAAGGGGCACAAGGCAAAATAAATAATTTCAATATTCACAAATGTGTATCTAACACTCTTAATTCAACGTTAAGGCACGGAACTACTTTCCCTTCGCCGTCACCAACGCCACTAGCCCCTTGTNGTCTAACACTCTTAATTCAACGTTAAGGCACGGAACTACTTTCCCTTCGCCGTCACCAACGCCACTAGCCCCTTGTCGGTCAAGTGTGCCCGTTAATAAACACGCAGGTAGGAGCAGTGAGTGACATTATATGGAGGTTTGTGTTTAAAAGTGCTCAATTAACCGTAAACAGCGTATAGTAAGAAACGCCCTGACACAAGTACAGCTGAAACAAAAATATTACACTATTACATTTGAGCTCACATGAAAGCATAGTGGGACTAATATGTAAACAAGCACATTGATGAGTTGTTGGCCATACGACTTGAGAGGTCAGTGTTGGGTGCGCGCGTAGAAGACGATGATCGATGTACCTCATGTCCCTAGTCTAAGAGATGAAGTATTACTGTGTGTTGGGTGTGAGGGCTTGGGCGGAGGGAGTGACCTCGTGATGACAGTAGACCCGGGGCGGGTCCACACGTGACTACTCACTCGCCGCCAACACGCTTGAAGCCTACAAGCTATAAGGGCGACACTGCCGCGCTCATCAAGTAAACCATCGCCACTAAGTGTTATCGTTATACTACCTGTACATATGACACTTACACCGGTGAGCCCTATTATTGTATTGGCGGAGAGTCTGTGTGAAGGTTCAGTGCAGGGCCCTTGAGTATTCTTGTGTGCACCTGGCGCGTATATTCCGAGATACAGCGTTTTGAAAAAGCTTTGCAGTGCTTTGAAATGGTGTTTTTGATATGCGTGACGTCACTCGTCTGAAGTGTCTGGAACGCAGTTCAAGTGTCAGGTAGGCGAAGGAGATAAGATCGGTACTGAATTTGCGTAATTGTCTGCGTATTTCTGTAGTTAATTAACGAGCAAAGCGACTGTGTTATTTTGAACATGGAAACTACTTGCTTGGCCGCTCACGCACATTATGCCTGCTTGCATACAACATCCGCTGTAAAAACGGGAAACACGTATTTATAACTTCGGTTGCCATGTTGGAGGAAAATACTCGGCGAAAATTCCAAACTCTTCAGTATTAAAATCAAGCGAATTACGGGATAAATAAAATATTTTGTCCCGTCTTATTAAAATTTGTGTTCTGCGGCTGCCAGTGTTACGTTGCGACAAATAAGAATACGGAATATTTATAACACTTACGTTTCCTTTCCAAGGGTGGGGATATTGACTGATTTTTTTTAAGTTTTGAACTTTGTCTAATGTCCACTGAAATGAGAATGTTTTAAGTTTCTTCATTATATCCGCCGTAATGCTGTCGAATTATGTTGCCACGCACGTTGTGGAACTTGCCGACGATCGAAACAGCAAACTGAAATAAATTATTTCACTATCGCAGGTTCGAGCCGTTTCCCCGTGACGCGCACACGAAGTGTATATACAGACACGCGTTTGCAAAGTGAGCGTGTTTGTGCATGCAATTAGCGACGTTATCGACTGGCGTTGGCGCGTGTGCTCGAGAGCTCTACCACGACCAGTTACACTGAAGCCAGTCCTGTTCACCTTCGAGGACGCACGTGCCACTCAGACAACTAAACACGCCTTTTTCATTTTTTACTTAGTACTTATTATTATCTTTCTAGACTTATCGAGTTAATGCAGTTATTGTACTACGGGAATTACTGCAGTGCATTTCAAAGTTACTCAAATGAATTCAGTGGAGAGACTTAGACGCCTCTTAACATCGAGGTGATTTTGGGGCAGCGACGGGATGAAAGGGCGGGGGATCTCAGATGTTATAACTGAAAATCGATGCTAACAGCATGACAAAATGCCAAGAACTATTCTCACGATATTATAATAACACGAACATTATGNACTGAAAATCGATGCTAACAGCATGACAAAATGCCAAGAACTATTCTCACGATATTATAATAACACGAACATTATGCTGAGCTGTAGTCTAATTTGAACTATTGATTTTGTGCCATTTCGAAATTTTCTTAAACAAAAAAAAATATATAAATGCAAAATTTGTATAACTTGTTTCATTCTACTTTTAAAAGTAATTTATTCACCACGTTATACTTTTTTTCGTGCTATTATTTCATACTACAACGAAAAAAGGTTGTCACGTGCTAAAAATGTAGATAATAATGTTGTCTTGTTGAACGGCGCCAAACCTCCCGCACACTTGATGCTTGCACTGCGGCGCAGTGTTTGAAATACGTACACCATTCTCCCAGGAAACTATCACACGTGCGTGCAATGTGTTACTCTGTGGAACGAACACACACTTCAGATGTGGCCTGCGAGTGCTTTCAAGACGCCACGCACATTAGAAACATCATTTCAGAACACTCCGACGTAGATGAAAACGGCCTTTTCAAAGCGCTGTATCTCAAAATATACGCGTCAGATACATACAAGAATACTTGAGGGCACTGCACTGGCCCATGCTATACACTATCTGCCAATTAAATGATAGCGTGAGCGCTTGAGGCTCCCGCCTGCCTGGCGCTTGAACTGCGTTGCAGAGTGTTTGAAATCGTGGCTGTTTGACGAAATTATTACACGTGCCCCCCAGTATGTTTGCCTACGAAAAGGCATCACATCCCAGACGAGGACAGAATGGTGCTTTAAAGTTACCACGCATGCCGTAAATATTATTTTCGAGCCCTCCAATATAGTTAAAGACTGTTTTTTTTTCAGACTGGCGTATCTTAAAACATACTAGCCGGACACGAGTCAAACTACGATACGAACCTGTACTGAACTTTGCTACGGACTTTTCATCAATAGAGTGATATGGCCATCGCTGAAAGTGCCATAGGTGCACGCAGCACTGCACGCCAGGTGAGCGCCTTGCGCTTAGCGGTGATGTGGCACTTGATGCGCGTGGCAATGTCGCCCTTATCGCTCAGACGTGAGAAACAGGCGGAGGTAGGCGGCGCGTGATGCATTGTGTGTGTGTGTGTGTGGTCCCCAGGCACGCGGACGAGAGCTGCCATGAACGAGAACTGGGCTGCGCCGTTGACATGCACGCGGCGAGAATGCGAGAGCTCCAACCACACGCATGGAGCCTCCTTATACAAACCACCGGGCCGTTGAACTGCGCTACCCCCGCCATACCATCACCACCGGCTCCCCCCCCCCTCCTGTACTATGTTAGGACCACTCTGTAGTTGGCTGTACACCTGGACGTGTCCGTATGTCAGTCCCAGCTTCACTCGCGTCTCAATCGCTGTCTACAGTTACCTTGCCCCTTTCACGTAATCACCTCAGACTCCACAGGCCCGCAGGTCAAGCTTCGTAAAGGGAGGAGTTTGAACTCGTATCACAAAAAAAAAAAATCCAATTTGAAACTTTTAGAGACCACACAGGTTATAATTTTGAAGAGGACACTTTAGTCGTCTACCATGTTGTAATTGAAGATAGCTTTTTTTTATTTGCCATAAATGTACGTATGCAAATCAATTAACTTTCTGTAAAACTTGTGATATAACTTTCAATATATTTACTTCCATCTAAAATGTTACCTTTCACTGAATAATCTCAGAGAGACACAAAGTGGTAAGAGCTCCGATAGTATTTTATGAATAATCACGACGAACTTTGTGACTTTGTAGTCCGATCGCTTACAGTTTCCCTTGTGCAAAGCATTTCTTCTGTAAATTCCTTCAAAATGTGTTTATGGTGGGCGGGATGAAGTCTGATTACACCCGGCCACGCGATGTGAAGCCTACCACAGTGTCGAGTGTTTATTATTGGTTGCAAGTCCTGTAGGCAGCATCGGATGAGCGGGAGGTACAACGACACGCTTATATAGAGTACTTTGCTACTGAATGATAATGCGAAATGATTAACACTTGTGTGTGTGTGTCAGAAGAAGAGAGTTCACAAACCGCCACCGGATCCCGGTAAATACAGTTAGCTGACAGTTATTCCCACGTTGTAGTTAGGGTTTCTTGATTTCCGCGAATAGAGTTCCACGCAAACTAGACTCTAATACTGCACTTGCACACCCGCAGTTTTACTTCGGTTGTGGACAACTTGTCTTAATGAGAAGACGTTCTGGTGCTTGACTGGACCAATCGCAACTATGTAACTCCGGTGGTAAATATCTGTGATTCGCAGGCGAGTACCTGAGAGACGTGTAGCAGTTACAACCGTCCATTCGTGAAAGTGGTTCTGAACTGAAGTCTTTTCAAGTACCGGATGCGAGGGTAGGGGAGGAGGGTTGACCATGGCCATGGGGAGTGACTTTGTGTCAGAGGATTTTTCACTGTTATTTACATTTCTTTCCATTTCAAAGCGTCTATTTGTAAAGTTCAGTGGTTCAATTGTCATCACGGAATATATCTTAAACACATCCCACTGAAATAGGACGACATTTAAATGTGATTTTTTGTGTCACAAAGTTACCGCAAGTTGTCACAAAGTGACCCCCACTTATGATACAACTATACAGGAACACTTTTCACGAAAGTTATGTGTTCCAAGGTATACGTATTGCGAATAATCACAAACACGAACGAAGAATAGCTTGGTAATGCGTGCGTGTGTGTTGTTCCCACTGCCCACATGCAAATATGCAAATGTTGATCGTCATTGTAGACGACCGCCCGTTGCTCAGCTCACGTGGCATAATGCATTCAAACTACCGGCGTCTAGCATGTGCACTTGTGGGTAGTCCTGGGGAGCTGTCTTCGTAGCACTCCAGGGAACAGCTTGCACACATTAGCTAACTAGCGTCCATTCGCTGTTTCTTCACACATATTGAATCAAACTTTTGAAAAATAACCCCATGTGTGGTGTGTTTNTCACACATATTGAATCAAACTTTTGAAAAATAACCCCACGTGTGGTGTGTTTGATTGTTTCCTAAATATGCCAAGTATCACAAACGTTTTATATTTCTGTTTACATAACGGTTCCTTGTTTTTTGGTAAATTGAACTTTTGTGTATATTTTACCCATAAATTATAATATATAATTTATAATTAATATGAATATCAACGGTGAGGAAATAAGTGTGTTGGTAATGCCTAGTGAGAAATAGTTCATATGCGGCATATTATTAAAGTGAGTGCGCAGGAATGCGGTGCATAGTTCCTTTGGAGTAATTTTCTAGATCGGTTAAGCTTTGTCTGCATGAGGCGGAGGAATATCCTGAAAGTAGAACTTAAGCAGGACTTCAGAAAAGTTGTAAGTAACCGTGAATGGACTATATACACACATGAAGTGCCGTGCCGTTTCCTGTGATGTGGGCATGCCCATTCAGTGATTGACAGAACGAGGCTCTGGAGACGTCCCTCGTGTCTGATTGGCTACTGCGTGCAGCCGCCGCCGTTTCTCATCTTTGCCGAAGCTCTGAGCGGGGGTAGTCCAGGCCCCGTGAGGGGGCCTTTACCACCCAGACGGGGTTTCATCTGACCTACAGGGAGATTAGGAGGAAGCAAGATTAGCCCCCTCCCAACTCCCTGCACCATCCCAGTCTGTAGTTAACGGAGGTTGCCCTCCGCAGCTAACAACTGCGTGCAGAGGAAGGCTTCCTCTTGGTCTGGCTGTCGTCTGGCAAGTTAAGTGTCCGGCCGCCTATTGGCCGGACATTACTGGCGTGTGCGGCCGGAGGTAGCTGGACGCGCCACCGTTTGCTTCTCACGCTGCTTGTCTTTCGTCTGGAAGGTCGTGGTTCCAATGCTCGTATCTTTACGTGGCGCTTTTCAGCGTGCCTAAGTTTAAGAGTGTTTGGGAGATTAATTACATTCTATAGTTTTGCGAGAGCCAACGTAAAAAAAAAAACGAAGAAGGGTAATCGTAGATGAAAACTGTTCACGGTAAATTAAGCACTTTTGAAATCAACGTGTGAAGAAAAAAATCACTGTCCATAACTGCATACGTGTATATTACATTGCACACACCCACGCAGGTTCCCTGTTAGGTTGGCAGTGAATACATTAAAATAGTGCTAAGGCTTGACGAACTCAGATTGTGGAACGTAAATTTGTTGCTAGACAAGTCAGTGTTCCTTGTTTTATACACACAAGAGTATGAATTTCATTGTTAGTAACACATTAACTTTCTTTAGAGTTCCGCGGTTTCGACTGGAATACGCATGGCTAAAGTGAGACAGTCGATGACAATGCTAGTCTTAGATATAGCAAAATGATACAAGCAGAGCAGTAAAGTAGAACCTAAGCAGGACTTTCGTAAGTGCTCAATTAACAGTGAGCAACTTATAATTGTTCTTCCTGACTTCATAAGCAAGTATTTTACCGTAGTGATGTATTTCTGCCTAAGTATTTCTCCCGCAGGAAATTTTCACATGTCATTGCGGTGCAATATATCATACAACATAAATGCACGAATATGGTGAACTATTTGCTTACGAGGTTAGCAAAAACATTATCAAGGATTGACCTTTCTTAGTTACTCTACGGTGGCTTCCAAAATCTTGTGGACTAGGTTGTGATTTTGTCGCGTGCCGGTTTAGGGATTAGCACGACGTATGGCTCACAACTTCACCCCTCACCCCACCCCCCC
>NQII01000058.1:1268646-1300495 GCA_002778355.1 Clitarchus hookeri | reverse complement strand
GGGGGGGGGGGGGTCTACACGATATTAGGCAGGTGTACCAGTTTTTTTGGCTCTTCAGTGTATGTACAATCAACATTAACGTGGGCCTGATCACTTTATTCATGCGTCGGTCTAGTGATACTAAAGAATTATTAGAAAATTAAGTATTTCACCAATTTGCTTATTCTTATACCTACATTCATCACAAAAAAAAAAACAGAAAGTAAAATAAATGCTTACTTAACAGTTTTATACAACGTAAGACGTGGAACTACTTTCTCTCCGTCGTTACCAACCGTACTGGACACATGTCGCTCAACGTGCCCGTTAAAATACAAGTAGGTAGGGGCAGTGACATTTTTCAAAGGTTGATTTCAAAAGTGCTGAAATAACCGCGATAAGTCTATAGTTACTAGTGTATTTCCTGCATGCCTGGACGTATGGAGGAGCTCTGCCCTGGGACCTGCGACCCTCTTCTTAGTTTTAAGGTAGGTTACAAAAAAAAAACAACTGTATAGGATATTCGCGGTATTTTCACACTTTCTCAATCCAACCTTTGAAAAATCACCCCAGNTGCGACCCTCTTCTTAGTTTTAAGGTAGGTTACAAAAAAAAAAAAACAACTGTATAGGATATTCGCGGTATTTTCACACTTTCTCAATCCAACCTTTGAAAAATCACCCCAGGTATGACGTGTTGGGTTGTTGCCTAAATACATCATGCATCACAAGCGTTTTAATACTTCTGTCAACATAACACTATGGTATTTTTAATTAATTAAAACTTTTATTTGTATTTTACTTATTAATTATAACATTTTATATATAATTGATGTGAATAAAAACAAGGAGAAAATAAGTGTGTCGGCGATGCCTAGTAAGAAATAGTTTTCGCGCGAGACGTTTTTGCACAGAGTGCGCATGAATGCAGTGCGTTGTGGCCTTCGTTGTGTTTTCGAGACTAGGTTACGCTTTGTTTGGACTGTGCGGAGGAATATCCTCGAAGTAGAACTTCANCCCTTCGTTGTGTTTTCGAGACTAGGTTACGCTTTGTTTGGACTGTGCGGAGGAATATCCTCGAAGTAGAACTTCAGCAGGGCTTCAGGGAAGTTATAAATAACCGCGAATCGTGCGAGAGCGGGCGTTGGCGTTGTACGCGGCTGCTGTATTGGCCGTTGTTGGTTTTCGTGTTCCGTAACACGTGACCACGAAAACCAACAACGGCGCCGTGTTTAGGCGGATGCATTTCGTAGAGGAAGTGTCATCGTTCTGCGGCAGATAAGAGTAGGTATTGGTTTCCGGTGCCGAGTGTTCCTCAGATCGCACTCGGGCACTAGTGTCTCGTGTCCGCTCTGTTGTTGGTGACAAGTAGTGTTAGGAGCGCTGTGTCGCACACCGCGCGTCCAGCACACATGGCGGACGTTGCCTGTCGTCGAGCGGCTGTGGCCTGGCAGTTGTGCTCGCGTGTGTCGAGTGCGGGAAAGGCTCTGGTACGTCTAAGTTATTTCATACTAGGAAGAAAAAAAAACATGTTCACTTGCTATTCTCAATTACTTCAGATTGCTTTCTTAGTTTGGGATATCACGTTGAAGAATTATTTGTGGGAAAGCGTAATATTCATGGACTAATGAATGAAAGGTTTTTTTTTTTGTGTATCGGTTGTATTTAAAAAATAAGGTACAATTTGCAAAAAAAAAAAAATGTGTAGTCACAATCACGTTACATTCAGAGAACTATGGTATGTGACACTTTTTTTGTCGTAAAAAATATTGCCCGGGCATTTGTTTTACCTAGTTTTGTTCAGGATTGTGCAAGAACGCAGTATGTAAACATTAATTTTAGTTTTCGGTNGCTGTGTCGCACACCGCGCGTCCAGCACACATGGCGGACGTTTCCTGTCGTCGAGCGGCTGTGGCCTGGCAGTTGTGCTCGCGTGTGTCGAGTGCGGGAAAGGCTCTGGTACGTCTGAGTTATTTCATACTAGGAAGAAAAAAAAACATGTTCACTTGCTATTCTCAATTACTTCAGATTGCTTTCTTAGTTTGGGATATCACGTTGAAGAATTATTTGTGGGAAAGCGTAATATTCATGGACTAATGAATGAAAGGTTTTTTTTTGTGTATCGGTTGTATTTAAAAAATAAGGTACAATTTGCAAAAAAAAAAAATGTGTAGTCACAATCACGTTTCATTCAGAGAACTATGGTATGTGACACTTTTTTTGTCGTAAAAAATATTGCCTGGGCATTTGTTTTACCTAGTTTTGTTCAGGATTGTGCAAGAACGCATTATGTAAACATTAATTTTAGTTTTCGGTNTGGGCATTTGTTTTACCTAGTTTTGTTCAGGATTGTGCAAGAACGCATTATGTAAACATTAATTTTAGTTTTCGGTAGTTAAAAAAAAAGGTACATGTGCTTAGAAGAGCGTGATAGATTGTATGGACTGTTACATAAAGTAAAATAATTTATTTAAGGTGCGGTTAACCTGGCATTACACTGAGTGGCAGCCAGGCAGTAATGTACGTAGTACAGTGTAGTGTAGTGTAATGTGTAGTGGTAGTACAGTGGTGAGTGGGAATACGCAGAACAACATAACTGTGTTCCTGCTGTGATGGGTATAGGAAATTCACTTCCAGAGCGACGTTTCAAAACGTTACTCTGTGAGTAAACTTCTCTTTGGCTGTCCCAAAACACTTTGAGCAAATGCTTTACTCGCTCTTGGCAGTGTCCCACAACTGCAGGGTAATTACTCTGAGCATTCTGCCAGAGTAAAACTTTTACACGCACTATTTCAGCGAGTAACGAAAGGTAAAACGANTACTCTGAGCATTCTGCCAGAGTAAAACTTTTACACGCACTATTTCAGCGAGTAACGAAAGGTAAAACGAAAATGGGTGAAATTTGAGTAGAACTAAACAAATTGAAAGGAAATGTGGACATTCTTTTTACAGACAAAAACGGGAAAATTACAAATGGCTAGTGATAAAACTTCGTATTTTTATTTAAATTTACCTTTTATAAAGATTGCATTTTTAGACATAATGTGTATGATTTATTTATGGAAAGTGAAGCTGTTTATGTATATAATTAATATTTTGGATAAGAAAGAATTTGGGGAAAGAGACAAATATATTTTGGAATTTACATTGGTTGCTTAATCAGTACATATTTGTAAACACACAATGCTATTTACATCACGCCCGTTCCAAATCTATGTTTACGTTTGCTTTCCTCAGCTGTTACTCTCTGTTACTTTACTCTACTCTCGGAGTAACGTTTTGAACGCCGCCCTGGTTGTCTCGAGCATAGAATAAAGACGAGTTAGACGCATGTTCGTCTTCCGCACGTCACCAACATTCACTCGTCCATCTCCAGAACAACTGACGGTATCGCGTGGTCAACACTGATGNTCGTCTTCCGCACGTCACCAACATTCACTCGTCCATCTCCAGAACAACTGACGGTATCGCGTGGTCAACACTGATGATCTTATTTTCGTGAACAAATATAATCGCAAACATGTGCAACCAGACGCCTTTTAAATATTTTTTTTTTACTTGCACTACTGTAAATAATAATTTTCCCGCCAACAACACCGACTGCTCTGCTCTGATTGGCCGCNTTTTTTTTTTACTTGCACTACTGTAAATAATAATTTTCCCGCCAACAACACCGACTGCTCTGCTCTGATTGGCCGCCGCCTCACAAGTTTTACTTAAGATATAATATATAACTGTTTCCTTTAACGCTTAAGGAAATCCCAACAAGGCACAAGACCTAAGTTCCATTGGAAACCAGTACGTAAGACAACACGCTTTCAGTTCTTCTGCACGCGAAATAACGCATAGTTTACTCTTGATGTATGTTTTGTAAACTCACGTAAAGAGTGTGCGTTGTGCGTGCGGGCAGCTCGCGAGCTAGGCGACCACCTACTGCCGCGCCATGCCACGGGTGCAGGGGGGGCAGGGACGTCTTATCCAAGACCGGCGACCACTGGAATAACGGCAGCACGCACGTCGTCTGTTAACTATACCGCGTGTCCCCCCGTCCTTATCATCCTGCAATTATCATTTAAAAGGCGATGCTCAAGTTTGGTAAGGTGGTCGGGGAGTTGGTTACGGCCAGCTCGACAGGTAGCACTTCCGGTTAGACATGCGGCCTTGTGCGCTTGCACATCAGTGCGCTGAGTTCACCATCGCATGACTGCAGACCTCAAACATTCGCGGATACATGTCCGACAAGGTTCAATTCAAAACTTCGTATGATTATGCTACGTTAGCAATTGGCACACCAATTACTCTTGATGCCTCTTGTAAAACCATGTTGCCTCTTAGGGGCCGCGGTGGTGTAGTGGTTAGACTACTCGTCTCCTACCTAGGAGAATCAGGTTCGATTCCCGACTGGGCCGCTCCCGGATTTTCGCATGTGGGCATTATGCCAGAAGATGCCGCTGGTCGGCGGGTTTACTCGGAGATTTCCCGTTCATCCCGTCCTTTCATTCCGCCGATGCTCCATACTCACCTCGCTTCACCGTCATTGGCTCTCGAGACCTCGCTGTTAAGAACCTTTCTCCCTGATGCCTCTTGTAGAACCCTGATTCGATAAACGTGCCATGTAATGCAGGCCCAAGCATAACCTGCCACTGTGACGGCGAACAACCAATGAGTAAGGGCACGCAATGTATGCGATAAACGTGCCATGTAATGCAGGCCCGAGTGTAACCTGCCACTGTGACGGCGAACAACCAATGAGTAAGGGCACGCAATTTATGCGAAAAGATTCCACGACAAATTGTACTCAAAACACGTCAGTTTAGATCCACTTTCGTGATTAGAATATTGTAATTGTCAGTTGTAGATACCTGCTCGTTAATCACGGACGTTCAGTGTCGGGGTGACTTAGTTAAGATTGTCCCCGCCAGGTTGCCTCAATAAGGCATGTGGTTAGTAACCAATGGTAAGCTACAAGAGCACATGTAGCATATTGAAGTATAGTCTGCGTGTAAATATTTCGCGAAAAACAGGCGACCTTCTCAATGAGCTGTCAGTTATCTTTAGGGACGCCTGTTTATCGTGATATGTTATTGGCCACTTGTCTTTAAAATAAGACATTCTGTTATTCGGCTGTGTTATAACGGTCCCTTACTCCCGTGCCTTGAACGCGCCAAACCGGCACTTTTAGTTTACTATAAGGTCACGTGACTAGAATTCGTCGACTAAAATGATGACGTATTTGATATTATAGTAATAAATTTTTAGTACGAAACGAAACTTACTAAAATACTAAATTACCAAATAGCAACCATATTTGAACAAATGACTATCGACGGTGTCCGAATCGAACGCTACTAAATACTAAAATACTGTTATAATAAATGGTAAATTCGAACACGGCCTGAGTGTAAAGGTCGTTCACTACGGACAACGTGCAAGTATCGAAATGAGAGAAGATATTCTTACGATACTGCTAATGGGAATAGCGTACGTGTCGTGCAGGAAACATCTTATACGTGTAGACGTGGAGGAAATGGCGATATATATTTCGTGCCGTGTATGTAAGCCTTTCTGCCAATAGAATCAAAGGAGGATAGAAGAATAAGAATTAATATATTATTTTTATTTGAATATCGAATTTCTAAAAGAAAACTTATGTTTTTAGTTTAAATAATACGTCCTAATTATTATATGTTTTAATAAATGACTATTTCATTAAAACCAAGTTACTTTATAATCTTTTGGGATTGGTTGAACATAAGACGCAGGGGCGTAGCCAGGAATTTAGTTCAGGGGGGAGGGGGATGGATTACAAATTTATATTTTTGAAAAATTATAAATGCTATAATATTAACAATTATTAGTTCGAAAAAATTATTTGCAACCAATTGGCTAATATACAGATATTGAACCGCAAAATGCTATAAACATCCTCCATGCTCAAGGGGCATCACGCATTTCTTATAAAAAAATTAAAGTATTAAAAAAAAATATATATATATTTTTTTTTTAATTCCATTTTTGGGGGAGAGGAGTTTGTCCCGCTATCGACCCCCTCCACTGGCTTCGCCCCTGATTAAGACGAGTACATTCACTATGAACCGTAAACGCCGTGTGCAGACGTCCCCTGCGTACCCGAGGCTGATCGTAATCCCGGTGTAATGTAGGTGGCAGTGCATTGTGATGACGGACGGGCTTGACCTTGAGAGTAACGTGGGTCGCCGTGAGCGGTCACGTGGCGTGGGGTCACGTGCATGGGCGAGCAGCCGAAATGGCCGTGGAAAATACCAACCGCCTGTGGCTCGTCATTACACGGCCCGTGGCAGGCCACTACTCCTCCGCCATCACGAGACCGCGTCGTGCTTACAGTATCTACCTTCGGCTGCGGTCTGCAAGGAATGTCTTATTTTTGTAACCTACCTTAATATAGAGGGAGGGCTGGAGGTCCTAGGTAGGGGAAGGGACCTGAGTGCGTCTCAGGGCAAGCGCCATATATACCTAGGCATGCAAGGGAGGTTCTAACTACAAGGGCACATGCTCGCGGCTTTACTGCGATTAGGCGAACATGACCGCAATTGGGGTCAAGTTCACCTCCCATGCTAACCTAGTTGATGTACAGAAAAAAAAAGGGGGGGGGGGCATAGGCACCGTAAAAATCCTCGACAGAAAAGAATTGCAAAGTTCCGTGCAATTTATGAAGTAGAAAAGGGTCTCTACTAGAACAGAGTATTGGGATAGGATAATCTCTGTTGAAAAGGTGTTTGAAGGCACTAGAAGAGAAAGGTTGCTCTGGAGGGCTGTCTTTCATTCTTTTGATCACGCTGTTTCTATGTAAGCTCTGATCGCAGCAAGATGCAAGCGTGTTGGAAAAATTAGTTTCGTTTGTTAAAGCGGGCCGACACACGGGCCGGTCCGATCCAATCATCCAACAGCAGGAGGCGACTAAAGACGAACCGATCCATCTGCCCGAGATGTCGGTACAAGCGCGACTGTCATGGCTCCCACGTTGTCCAGAATGTACTTTTCGGATCGAGAATCCATCCGAAATTATCAGTCAGTAAAGTAAGTAAATTATCAATCAATAAAACGAATTTATTTAAGATGGGTAATGTCTGCTAACAGCACAACAAAAAAAACATAACCGGACTTCACGCTCTCAAAACAAAGATACGAATAAATAAAGAAGAAGCTTGTACCCGCGGTATTGTGCCGATGGCTACACACGAGCCAATCAAGAGCGAGGAAGGGTGGGTAGTAGGGACTCTATATCAGCCTATACGCGACCCAGTTCCGGCTCCCGACACGATATCGGCCCGTGTGTAGCAGGCTTAATTCCTTACTACGATCGTATGGTAAAAAAAATCGCCTCTGGATTTATATTTTTTTAGTTTGTTACGCAAACAAGAATTAAAATTGGCCTAATAGACCAGCAATTACTTGCATCAAGTAAAACTCATTCTGAATTATAAAAACTCTCTACTTTGTCAGTCTATAATTCCATTATGACATCGGGACTCCGTTCCGACAACGTACGTGATCGAGTCACCACACGAGCATCACTGACGTTCGGCAAACATGTCATGATACATATGAGAACATAACATGAGCATTTGGATGTCGTCTAAAGTCATGATAAGGAAGAATCCAAGGTGAAAATAGCTTTAAAGGGCATTTTTGCAGATTTTGCAAATATTGCTCATTTTTCAACGCGCTCTAGTGGCGGAACGCTTGATCGCAGAGAAAAATATTATTAGTAAAAATTGTAGGAAATTTTGTCTACTTCAATTTTGTACTGGGTGATCAAATCGCTAAAACTTTTACTTTTCGAGTTATAAGCGAAAAACTGAAAAAAGGTCAAAAACAAAGCCGAAAAACCTCCCCCTCCCCTCCTCGAGTTCATCCCCCACCCTCGGGGACTTTTGATATATAACTGCCCACATCAAAAGAAAGTCCCTAAAAAAAAAAATCTAAACTTTTGGAATTTTTTCCATAGCTATGTCTAATTTTACTGGGCTATAAGAGTAACACATTTATGTTTATAATAATTTGATACAGTTACTTGGCCGACACGTTGTTCTAGTTATTGGGCCCAATATTTTATTTTAGTTTTTTCCCTCATTTCTTGTGCTAAATTGTTGAACTCTTATGAAAAGCCGCTGTGTTTCATGACAAAGCATTTCCGTCATTCGTGTTCGTGATGTCGCGGCAACGACAGTCATTTGCTCGTATATAGCATGTGTTCTGTGCACATAACTCATAGGACCTACATCAGTTCACTGTGAATTGTGACACATGTGCAGATAATGTTGCGATCATCATGAAGAAGCCGGGAGATAAAATTTTGTAATGTTCTACAGAAATAAATTAACGCGCGTAATTCTAAATCACTTAAAACATTCTAAGCGTTTTTCTTTGTACTTGTTTGTGTATGTTAATGAAAATACGTATTCAGCTCTATGACTTATTATAAGCCTCTAACCGTGACGCCCACGTCTGGCAGATCAACCCGCACTTAAAGAGGAGCGAGCGACCTATGCGGAGATTTGTTTGTGGTCACGACGAGATAAAGTGATAACAATGTTTGACCACTCCGTCACCAGCTAAATAAATTAGCTTTTAATTTTGTGGGGCCGCGGTGGTGCAGCGGCCAGAGAACTCGTCTCCCTTCTATTTCCGCCGGGGTCGCTCCCCGGGTTTTTGCACGCGGTAATCGTGCCGGACGATGCCGCTGGTTGGTGGGTTTCCTCGGGGATCTCCCGTTTCCTCCCGCCCTTGCATTCCGGCGCTGCTTCATACTCACCTCGCCTCACCGCCCAAACCTCTCAACTTGTCGGCGCACAAATTCTGTCCGTTTGCCAAACAAATTTCCAGGTGTTTAACTTTTTGAAAAATATACATTTACGGTCATGTGCGCTTTGGTATTTTCCACCAATGTTTTTTTTTCTTGCCGATCATCGATGCTCTCAATTTGACAGGGCTAGAGATATTTCATAATGAAGCATAAGGTCTAATGCCAACTCTTTCCAACGCTTTACTTACCTACACTTCAGTTGCTACAGTAAGAGGAGTTTGCGGTCAAAGTAAATACCGTTTTAAAGTGGAACCGTTTCGAAGCGTTTCTTCTGCTCCTAACAGCTAGCTATAAAACTGCGATGTAGCTGGGCCAGACCACACTCAGAGCATCCGCCATTTCCCCCATTTTTCAACACGCTATAATTAAACGAGTATATCCTGGATGTTCAGTGTTAAAAGCGACAAGAATCCGTAGCGTTACAAATGTCGGATTTGATGAAATTTTGTGCATTCAATTTTTCCGACAGTAAACAATATTAAGCCACAAAACGTTTGTGTATAATTATTGCTCGGTAATATTTAAAAATAAGTCTTCGCCGTTTAACGATTTCCTTTAATTATTAACGGTTTCTTCCGATTTATATGACGCTGTAATCATGTTTTACTTTCGGGTTACACATTGCGTATCCTTTCGCCGTATTTAAACAACATACAAATGAGTGGAAAAAACGATGCACCGTCATTGTGCGCAGAACACAGTCAAAAATAGACATATTTACAAAGGCTATTATTATAAAGAAGTAATTCTTACCAGCCGTTACCAACAAACCACTTTTCTCTCTAGTTAATTTTTTTATAAGGAAATAAATGCTATAATAAACA
Organism: Clitarchus hookeri; assembly: GCA_002778355.1. Classification (NCBI taxonomy): domain Eukaryota; kingdom Metazoa; phylum Arthropoda; class Insecta; order Phasmatodea; family Phasmatidae; genus Clitarchus; species Clitarchus hookeri. The sequence continues at coordinate 1,290,848 of NQII01000058.1, read as the reverse complement.
AGACTAAGTGAAAGATGCATGTAACAAAGAAATAAGTCGTGATCTTAACGGAAGTAGAAAAGCTTATGGTAGATGGTATGTTTAGGGAACAATAGAAATTACCTCATGGTTTGATTCAATAAGTGTCAAGATGCCATGATCAAGCTATAGTAAAAGCGTCCAATACATTTTAACACATATACTGAATTTAGAATATTTTGAAGAAATTCTCAACAATTGGTGCTCGAAGATAGTATAAACAAAATGTAGGGTAACGTTTTATTGTGCAGGGATGACGGGCTAAATTTGGATGTGAACCACTCAAGTCGTTATATTCATGCATCGACGCCCGATGGATCTTCGCCTTCTAAGATTTTTGTCACAGTACACAGGTTCGTTTCTTTCAGCCATAGTGTAGCCTGTGTAGAGTAATGTAGTGCAGCTACACCAGCTTTCTCTCAGGGCAGTTACACACACACAGGGGTGAAAGAAACGAATTTTGTGCAACTCTCACTGTCATTTTGTTGCACAATAGACAACACGCATTTGTGTGTGTCTGTTTTGTTTTTATTGTGAGAGTACAAGTGAATTTGATTAATTAATTTTTTACGATGCATTTTTTTAGCGTTCGTAAATCATATCATTTGCCTCTAATCTGCAATGTAATGTATGCCCGATTCGACATTCCAAATAAACATAGCCCTATAATTTTATATTTACTGTTCAGCAAATTTCACAATAAATAATCTCCGAAGTCTAGATTCGAAATAAGCTCACGTTAATTTCTAGTGGCATTTTAATCAAAACAGATAACATAGGATATTAAATGTGACACTATCTTTATATTGCTTTAAAATATGCTTTACTCCTTGTTTTCGTTAATGAAATTTCTTAAACCATATCAAACATGAATGTTGCAGATTTTCATCTCGTTATGTTTCCTTAATGAACCAATAAACATGTGACGATTTTTAAATTCGCGCGTTTTTATTTGCACTGCACCAGTCACGCCTTCTCAAAAGCGGGTGTAATTTTGTGCTCCTCAAACTTGCCTGTGTAGTTGCACGATGTTGAAGTTGATAGAAACGGAACATCGTGGATTTGCAGCCAATGAAATGAAACACTATCGGCGTTGCAATTCGCCGGCATGTCTTGTACAATATCTTTCATTTGCAATTTTCAAGCTTGATAACAATAGCCTACATTTCCAATTATGTGTTCATGTTAATAGTCGGTTACTATCTGCTTCAAATTTATCTTCCAACATTATGTTGTATTTTACTTGTAGCGTTTTATTGTCTTTTACCACGAATAATATTTCCATAGTACACAGTTTGAAAAATTGTCCGTTAAATTACGGAAAATACCTTTTATAAATTATCCAGATATCTCCGTTAAATTACGGTCTCGTCGTTTTTCAATAACGTTCTCTCCGTAAATTTCGCATAAATCCCCGCGAAATCACGGAACGTGTCCACAAACTTGCAAGTTTGTTTTTTAATCTGCTGTTTATAAAAAGAGGTAACAAAAAAGTTTTGATTTCGTCATGTAGGTGATTCACTGTGTACTGCAGGACAAAACCTTCTGTATACACAGTGATGTAAATACGGAATTTATACAGAATGATACATGTACCTCTTAGTATTTCGTCATGTTAGCGATTGTTTTTATTATTTCAGATTTACAAACAGTGGTAAGTAAAAGAGTTTTAGTTTCGTAATGTATTTCGCTGTGTATAACAGAGAAATTAAAAAAAAAAATTTAATATTTAGTTTTGTAGTGGGATTTGAACAAAAATCGAAAAATTAACAATCAATAACTCGAAAGACTCACCTACCACACATTTACACGAAGTATTTTGTAAATATTGATTTTACATGAAAGTGACGAACGCAACCTGTCTTAGTTTCAAGTCGAGTTAGAGCGCTTATTATATTTGTGGTTTATAAAACGAGGTTACGAATATATTGTTTTATTATCGTTATGTGCGTGTTTCACTGTGTATACAGAAGGTTTTGTCCTGTAGCGGAATTGGAACAAGAATCAACGAATTGGCACTCCATGAGTGGCTCGCACTCACCTACTACTATTTACACGAAGTAGTATTGTGAAGATGGCATTATATACGCTTCAGGTAACATCTGCATTGTTCGTGTCTCAAAATCGAAGCCATAAGAATACGAGGAGCTTCCATATTTTACATTTACGGAGCTCATTCCCTTTATTCGTCATTACGGAGTGCCTTTCCGTAAATTAACTCTACATCTTCGTAAAAGTTTCCGTAAATCTACAAAACTGTTCTAACAGAGTAGTGAAGTTTCGTGCTGATTTCGCTTCAGCGGTCTTAGTTTTGTTCACGTTAGTTATCACTTTACGGTTATGAACAACAGTTGTAGGATGACCGCAATAAAAAAATGATATTCCTGTCCCATGAGACACAAGTGGGTGTTTGTTTATTGCCGTTATTTTCGCTGAATCATGTTTCTCATACCTTTTTTTGTACGTGTGTGCCTGGGCTATCGCCGCAGTTTGCTTGAAATCACAAAACTAAAATTATAGGCTGTTCACGATAAAGTGAGCACTTGTAAAATCCCTGCTTAGGATCTACATTCCTCGACATCGTGTATTCTTCCGCCGTATTTACAATGTACCTTGTCGCGGTTTTCATCACTTATTCATGCGTCAGTCAAGTGAAAATGTGAACATGTTGGAAACACAAACGTGTCAATTATATGAAAATCCGTACCCCAATGTGTAAAAAAAAANAGTGAAAATGTGAACATGTTGGAAACACAAACGTGTCAATTATATGAAAATCCGTACCCCAATGTGTAAAAAAAAAACACTCAAATTCTATTTGCCATAAATTTAAACAATAAACTGCCAGTTCAACATCAAGGCTTGTAACTNTAAAAAAAAACACTCAAATTCTATTTGCCATAAATTTAAACAATAAACTGCCAGTTCAACATCAAGGCTTGTAACTATTTTAGTTAATTAGCTTGATGTCGCCTTAATCTGGGGTCTGCGTGCTCGTGTGCTGTGGAACACAAAGGCAAATAAAGGGCAGTGACTATTTCCGAGAGTTGATTTGAAAAGTGCTCGTGTTACCCACGTGTCGCAGGATGCAATGCTGGACTCCTATTGGCCACAAGGATGGCGTACACTGTGCTAGTCGAGTACTGAGACAGCTCGTCCTTCCGCGTACGTACATATTCGTTTCCGCATGCTCCGTAGTCGACTCGTGTTGTCTATTTGTTCTGTCCCGCATCCGGGATGCAGATATTTGCTTCCGCGTCTTTGTATAAAGCGCGCCGACAATTCACGCGCATGATATACTTACCGTGTGCAGGTTTTTTTTTTTGCGCTGTCCACGCGAGCTCGTGCCTACACAGGAGGACGGCAGTGCAAGTTTGTACGTCGGGTGTGGATGGACGCGCGGTACGTAGAGTCCATTCGCTCTTACTTCCAACTGTTCTGAAGCCCTGCTAGAGTTCTACTTCCAGGATATTCCTCCTCCTCGTTCAAACAAAGCTTAACCAAGTCTTTATAGAAAATGTCACCAAACGGACAACGCGCCGCATTCGTGCGCACTCAGTTTAATAATATTTCCCATGAGAAACTATTTATTACTGGATATTACCAACCCACATATTTTCTCTTTCTTTTTATATTCATATATTAATATTAACCCACAAGTATGAAACGATTTTAATACGTCATATTTTCGCCAGTGGGAATCGTGCCGGACGATGCCGCTGGTTGACGGGTTTCCTCGGGGATCTCCCGTTTCCCCCCCGCCCTTACATTCCGGCGCTGCCTCATACTCGTCTCAGTTCACCCTCGTCGGCTCTCGAGACCTCGTCAAGAGCCGCCCAAATCTCTCAACTTGCTCCGTCTCTAATGACCTCGCTGTGGAAGCGATGTTAAGCCGCACATATCCGACTACAGTGTGAATGCCCCACGATCGGCACTGCGCGCGATGCCATCAGTAGCATAACACATGCACATACTTACTTCTGGAGCAGTAGTTAGTGTGTGGTCTGCNCGGCTCTCGAGACCTCGTCAAGAGCCGCCCAAATCTCTCAACTTGCTCCGTCTCTAATGACCTCGCTGTGGAAGCGATGTTAAGCCGCACATATCCGACTACAGTGTGAATGCCCCACGATCGGCACTGCGCGCGATGCCATCAGTAGCATAACACATGCACATACTTACTTCTGGAGCAGTAGTTAGTGTGTGGTCTGCGGAGATGCAGCAAGCAGTACCAGCGGTGCGGCAGAACGTCTTGTATCATCGTGCAGGTGACATGAGTGATGTAGTGAGATTGCTTAGACTGCTCTTCTCTTCAGGTGAAGGCGGTAGAGGCCATAACCTCTGTTTTATAAGGATGTCGAAATCACAGTAGTACTACGACGGAGCATCAATGGTCGCTTTCCAGAGTTTCTTACATTGCTGCGCATCCATTGCCATGGTCGAGGCTGTGCTGCAATCGCAGTTAGGAAATAAAACACGCACTTCTTTGCGACGCCGTGGAATGGCCGCCCGCTCGCCGTTATCAGGATAGAATATTTTCTGTTTTCTTGCTGTGCGGTTTATGCCGGCCAATCGCAATTAATTTTCAACTACGCAAGTCAGTGTAGAATGAACATCTGTTGCAAGAAAATGGGTGCTAATGTACGGCAAGATCCATTTCCGATTTCCGTTTCTTTTTAACGAACATTTGCCCACGTGCAACGTATGCTTGGTGAAAACAAGTATCAAGAAGATGACCATGATTTGGCATTAACTTTTGTTTCGAGCTCTTCTAGTTTTGTACGATACTGATGCTAATTATAAATATGGCCCAATTAAAGGGTAATTATTAAGTTTAGGAGCTTTTCTGTAAAAATAAAATTGATTCACGGAAAATGGTATATTTCCACTCTACTAATGACGCAGAACACAAATATACTAGGGGCATTAAGGTCCGACTAATTTCGTAATATGTGCCCACCTAACCTAACAGAGCCTAACCCCACGATGGGTGAATCACTATTTTACATTTTTAAACTAACCTAGGATTGTTGGGTTTTACACTAACCTAGGATAGTAGGGTTTTACACTAAACTACAAATGCAGGATTGTAGGGATTTAAAGGGACCTTAAAACACACCAAAAGAATGTAAATCGACTCACCTAAGTAGGGGGCTGGTATAATTCCTCTGACGTTAATAGACGTAAACAAACATATTTCGTAAGTTTTTTAAATATGTTCTACTTATTTTAACATTTCGCCCTCTTGAATATGAACAAGATAAGCTGTGCAGAACCCATTAATGCAACTTTTGTTGGTCCAGGACGTTTCGTTCAGAAACGTAAACAAACTGGCTATACTGCTCATTTCACAATTTTGTTAAACAATTTTTAATATGTTGTACTTATTTTAAAGCGACGCCCCTAGTATATTCGTGTTCTACGTGATTAGTAGAGTAGAAATATATCATAATTAGGATTTTTTTTTTGTGTTTTTCAGAAAACCACTAAACTTAATAATTACCAATGTAACAAATGTTATGTATTAACGAGTAGTGTACATTTCTTTCTTAATTAATAAATTAATGTATGTATATGTACAAATTTGTTTTATTAATGTTTTTCTCTGCATAATCTTTCACTGTACTTTTATAAAAAGATTCATAAGTATTTATTGTTTTATGAAGTAAAGTAGGGGGGGGGATGAACTTGCCACCGGATAGCTGCCCAATAGCTAGTATAGCATCATTATTATTATTATTATTATTAATTGACGTATCCAATACTGTATATACGTACTACAAATGTACAATTATCACATTGAGCGCCGTTTATAACATTTCATTAAAAATCATAATATCGCAATTCTCAACTTCAACTTATTTTTTATTAAACTCTTTTTCTTCATCACATTCAACAAATTATTAATCAATCTTCTCAAATATTATAAAATTAGTCGTAAACATCTTGCCACAATTATTTCATTAATATTCACATTTATTATTCCTTATTATATAATTAAAACTTGTTTTTACATACACATGTCCATCTTTGGCCGTGGTGAGAAAAGTTCTGTCATAAAAATTAGTTCTATTTTACTTCTGCCTAACTTATGTTGTCTCCTGTCCTCCTATTGGCTGTCGTCTGACCGTGCCACATCTCTCCGCCAATCAGCAATGGGGAGACGAGAGACAACCAGGATAATTTTATTTAGTACTTTTGTTTAATAAACATTTAATGCCGACCACCCTCGAGGAAAGAAATGAAAAATAACAAACAAAATACTAATACCATCTAAAAACAAATGAAAAATACTTACACATGATCTCCATGTCAAAAAACTATTAAAATAACCAAAGATTATACTGTTAGCTCATATAATAAAATGTAATTTAGAAATTATAATAAAGAAAGCGAGAACATAAGCAAGTACTCTGTTATCATGTATAATTAAAATATCTATGACTAATGTTAAACATAACTCCTAAATTTTGCAATGTTACAAGTCCAATGGATAAAAATTATATTTAAAAAAACAAAAAAACTATTCCAAATTCATTTTGTCAGGTTGTAGCGAAAAATATGTAGAGAATTGAAATTTGCAGGAATCTTATCCTGCTCAAGGAAAAATAGCCAATGAATCACTGCACCCAACTGTACAAAATGCAGAATTTATTAAATAGTACTACAATCACTACCAAATTGTCAGAAAAATACGATTTATGTTGCTTGTGAAAGAAGAATGCATATATTTTGTAACACAGTAAAATATTTTTCTATAATATACTTATTTATATGTTTTAAAAAATTGGTTAGTAACAATATATTTGTAATTATAATTCAAGCGTATTTTCATTTTGGATGATTCAGAAAGCACATTTTGCTAGAACATGTTTGTCAAGAAGGACAATCATAATAATTACTGTGGTTGTACCGTATGTAAAAGAATAATATTCATAAATAGTTTGTAAAAATTGATATTAAGTACATTTATTCAAACTACAAAAGTGAAATAAAATAAATTTATACAAACCAATTATTAAAAATATTTTTTAACGTTAGCACCAATATTTTCTTTCATACAATTTAATTTTTCTAATTAAGAAGATGCACTAATGTTAACGGTAGTGCAAGTGCTTGTAATGTGTTTTATTTATGAAAATGCCAAACATTTTGAAGATACCATGAATANATGTTAACGGTAGTGCAAGTGCTTGTAATGTGTTTTATTTATGAAAATGCCAAACATTTTGAAGATACCATGAATAAACTATATGTAAAAATATATCATTTTCTCATCCCCACCTTTTCCACTATAAAAAAATCCTCGTATGTTAAGTGCTGCTCATTAATTTTCTCTCTTAAATGTGAATTCTGTGATTGAGATGACCAAGTTACTTTGGTTCAAAAGGTTATGTGTTTGAATCCCAGCTAAGTTGATTTATATTAGTCTAGTATGTAAACCTTCCTCCAGTTAGTCTTCTGACATAAAAGTAGGGAACATTTTAAACAGTGATAACCAGTTGGACAATTCTAGCTTGCATGTTACCTTCACACATCTTCAGCGCTTGAAGCTTATACTTTACAATATTTTCAGACATTGCTAATAAAGCATCTCTGTACCATACCAATTTATGTTACTTTCTGGTACACCTACCATCAATACTTTAACCCTGGTGTATATGTATGATTTTTATTAGACAGTGAGTTAGATTAGCTGCACTTTGCTGACCCAGGATGAGTGTTACTTATATTGTAGGCAATATTTTTACTGGCATTCAAATTCCTATTCTTGATGTTGATATGTACGCTTATCAGCAGTAGATGTACAAACACACATGTACAGAATGTTAAGGTTTAACAAATTGTGTAAGAGGCTAATAAATCACGCATATTTTATAGTTACGTGATATGGGTAATGCTAACAGAAAAATGTAAATGTCCAAACCAACTAACAGGCAATAAACTGCAGTTGCAGTGCAAATTATATTTTCCTGTAATGTGTCCAAGAAGATTTTACATTTGCTATGACTTTATTATTTTTGTTTTTGGTCATTTGTAATCTAAAGGAAACCATATGTAATTTGTAACATACACTGAATTATTTTTTAACTTATAATAACCATGTATACATATAATGTGTAGAAAGAATGTTCATAACGTGTGTGTGTGTGTTTGTAATCCTATATGAAGGCACCTGTTTGTAGACATATTTACAGAAATATTTCAGTTACTTGAAAGAATACATATGTATAATCCATTCACAGTTACTTCATACTTTTCTGAAGCCCTGCTTAAGTTCTACTTCCAGGATATTCCTCCGCCTCGTGCAAACTAAGCTTAACTATGTCTGAAAAATTACACCAAAGGGACTACGCACCGCATTCGTGCGCACTCAGTAGTAATAATATTCTGCATAAGAACTATTACTTACTAGGTATGTTTTATCACTGTTTTATTACTGTTTTATTAATATTATTTGTGTATAAACAAAGTGTTATAGTTTTTAGATAAGATATAAATAATATTTCAATTTAACCAAAAAAAGTTACTTTTATTAACACAAGCATAAAATGGTTGTGATACATGGCATATTTTGGAAATAACTAAACGCCTCATACATAGGTGATTTTTCAAGGGTTTGATTCAAAAAGTGTGAAGAAACCGCAAATATACTATAAATAACAAGCTAACATAATTTTGTCAACATAAACTTTTTACAGTCTGAAATTTGAAAGCCAATTTAACTTCATAGTAGCTGTTGTAACTTGCATATAAAGCTTTCGTAATCTTGTTTACAAGACTTGTATTGAAGTGCTGAGAGACTGCAGTCGTGCTTGGTGCATGCAATAGAAGTGGTTGTTCTGGTTTCAGAATGCGATGGTGAGGAAGTTGTGACAACGGCAGCTGGCAGAGTATGGCTGCCTGCGTGTTTGCGAGGCTCGTACTGTTGGTAGCACTGTCTGTGACCTACACTTCCTGTAACAGTGACCAGTGTGATCACTGGTCTCCGCACGCTGACGTAAGCATGCACACAATCTACTTGCTACTTTCAGGGTTACCTCGTAGAGCTGCATGCTTTTGTGTTAATTGTCTGCTGGTGTAGGCTGTTCACTGTTATTTGAGCACTTTTGAAATCAACCTTTTAAAAATGTCACTGCCCTTACCTGCACACATTGCAATGGGCACCGTGAGTGGCATGTGCCCTGTAAATTTGGTTACAATGTCAGGGAAGTAGTTCCATATTTTAACGTTGAATTAAAATTGTTACGTAAACATCTTTGGATACTGAAATTATTTATTTTTCTTTCGTTTTTTTTTTTTATTGCATATCAATGTAAGAATGAGCAAATTTGTAAAATATATACTTTTATGATAATGTCACAGTTTCACATGACTGACGCATGAACAAAGTGGTCTGGTCCATGCCAATGTTAATTTTACAAATGGCAGAAGAATACGCAATATGCATGCAAGTAGATCTTAAGCAGGTCTTCCAAAAGTGCTTAGTTTACAGCAAATGGCCTTTAGACGTCACGGTAGTCTGTACCGTGGCACCAAACACGTAATGTACAATTTACAATTTACATTGATCTCAGTCATCTGCAGGATGCTTGTGTAACTATGTCACACGTTTTTAATGGACTCTATCATAAGACATCATAGCAAAAACACCTAAATGAGCTGGTGTAGTGAAGGTAATTTTCAGGCACACTGGAAGTTTGAAATAATCATTCAATGTAATGGATATGTTTACCTCATAGAAGGCGTACTCGTGCTGTTAAGCCGCTTATCCGCCCAGAGCTGTTTGGTGCATTAGAATCATGGGAGCGACAGGCAAAATACTGGCGTGCGCAACAGGTGTCTCGTCACCTCTGTGTGCGAGAGGCACGGGACAGGCCTGTCATTGTGATGTATTCCACTATGGGACTTCTAGCAGTGACTTTGTAGTTTGATTGGTGTAAAGTTCATTTAAGTTGTGTATTGTAGCTCTGCATGTACCTGATACAGCAGTCTGAAACTACACTTTTTAGTTACGTTGAAGTGCTCCAAAAAAGCGTTTCTGNGTTTGAAATAATCATTCAATGTAATGGATATGTTTACCTCATAGAATGTGTGTCTGCTTGGAAGCACAAGCCCTGTCTCACCTCAAGTCTGGTTTTTTGTATGTCAAAACTTTGGGGACTATGTATATAAACACTTATTTTCAACACACAGTAACTCAAGCACCAGGTATGCATGCACTTGAAAGTATGTCATAAAATGTTTAAGCATATTTCAAACATTTTTTAAAGATTAACAAAATAGTCAGATTTCATTTTCATTCGTTCTTGCTATCTCTTACATATTCTCTCTTGCTCCATATCTCTCCCTGTTTGCCCATGGTGGGATCACTTTGATCAAGTTAGCTTTATTTCAGTTGTTGTGGAAGTTGGATTAAGTGTTTCTGAGATGTCTGCGTGAAATTGTTATGTGTTTGCGCTATGTGTAAAGTGTTAGTTGACCCTGTGGGAGAAGCTGATGCATGTGTACCAACACATGGATGTGCACTTTCTTAAATATCTCAATTGTGGCATGCTGCAAACATGAAGAGTATATTGGTTAGCGCCAGTTTTAATGAAATAATCATTTTCTTACATGTGCCACACACGGGTAGTTAATATGCTAAAGGAACTTTTTTGTTTTCCAGAATTCAGAATCTGCGGAAGATGACATTGAATGCTTCAACCCTAAAGGAGGTACGTGATACCTGAGTGAGAAGCAGTCATATTTTAGTTTAGGGATGCTTTAGTAATAAAGGAATTTTTGTGTTAAATATATTTTTTCAAAATTATTCACAGGGTAATGGTATGCAAAATGAATTTATAATTCTAGCTGCAGTCTTAAAGTATATCTTTAACCATATAGTTGAGTTGAGAGATTTGGGCAGCTTTTAACTACGAGGTTTTGAAAGCCGATGAAGGTGAAATGAGGTGAGAATGGAGCAGCGCCAGAATGGAAGGGCAGGGGAAGTGGGAGATCCTCGAGAAAACCCACCGGTCAGCAGCATCATCCAGCACAATTTCCACTTGGGAAAATCTGGGAGTGACCTGGCCAGGGATTGAACCCAGCCTGCCTTGGTGGGAGGCAAGATATCTAACTGCTCAAACACCGCGGCCCCTTTAACTATCTATACATGGTGCGTTCTTTGTATAACATTCATATGGTATCAGTTAAGGCCCTAGTGCTGTTTGGTTTCTCTAGTTTGTATACCGTTGATGGTGTATTTACCTTCAGATTGCAGTTTGCACACGCGTAAACTCTCACATGAGTTGTATTTAACTTGTAACTGGAGTACCGCCAGCCATATAATATACCGGTATATGTTTGTGGCTCTCATAAACCAGAAAAGTGATGCTAATAGGACTGCANCTATCTATACATGGTGCGTTCTTTGTATAACATTCATATGGTATCAGTTAAGGCCCTAGTGCTGTTTGGTTTCTCTGTACTACCATGATGGTTAAATATGATTTAGTTTGTATACCGTTGATGGTGTATTTACCTTCAGATTGCAGTTTGCACACGCGTAAACTCTCACATGAGTTGTATTTAACTTGTAACTGGAGCACCGCCAGCCATATAATATACCGGTATATGTTTGTGGCTCTCATAAACCAGAAAAGTGATGCTAATAGGACTGCANTACCGCCAGCCATATAATATACCGGTATATGTTTGTGGCTCTCATAAACCAGAAAAGTGATGCTAATAGGACTGCATTTCATTTTCTTAGTCTATGTATGTCTGCTTATGAAGTAAATATTCCACTGTAAGGCTCCGATTATGAATAATGATTCGCTAAAATTGGTGAGTTTTCTTATCTGAAGTGGTACCTGGTAGTCTGTAAAAATGTAAAACTTAATTTAAACATTTTCATTAAGACCTAAGGTTGTTTTTTACATGTACAGTATAAATTATATCATAAGCATTATTAATTTAAGACAGGTTGTTTATGACATCTGAAATTAACTATTTCATTTAATGTTAGAAATACAGTGTAATTATCTTTTGTAGTTCCAAAAAAACATGGCAAAGGAATTCTTTGTTTTATGTTTGTAGTTTTGCGTGCAAGTCCCCGGATACTGTAGGAAAGCACATAGGCACTAGTAGTGTTTTGTTTAATGTTGAAGTGTTTCCTGGTGACCGTTTGTTGTGTAGTGGATGAGCTGGGCTGCGATACCATGGATCCAGTCGTGTGGTGGAATGTGAACATAAGCGATCAGGTTCTGGGAGAGATGGCAGTCGACTTCCTGCTGTTCAGTGATCCCGGCTCTTACCAGATCAACCTGGAGTACAGCGACACTACAAACAAGGCTTGTCACCACGACTCTGCCCATTTCAAACTCCATTCATCTCGCGACTTTATCGTGTCCAGCATCAATAACACGGATGTGGAAAACAGCACTTGTCAAGAGGTGATATACTCCTCATTTCTCCTTTTCAAATATGTATGTTCTTTTTTACTCCTTTGTTTTCAACAGTTTATGTCTCAAAATTTTTCATGTAACAGTGAATGATTTACAAACTGTAAACAGTCCTGGTATTTTGAGGTACCTGGGGACCTAACATCTGTGTTATTTTTTGCAAACCAGGTACAATAAAGAATAAAGCATCGTTTAAAAATAAATTTCTCGCTTCTAGTGTGTTACTAATTCAAGCTATTACTTAAAGAGAATGATGAAAATAAATATTATAATAGGACAAAAAGTTTTATTCTACATTGTGCCTATTAAATGTGCAAGTTGAACTACAGAGTTGTTCTCTAAACATTTATTTCATTACAGAGAGTTAAGAATAAATATTGTGAGCCTTGCTCTATTTATCACCTGTTGGAGGTTTGTTAAGCCACGAGCAGAACACTAGTGTATTCCTTTGGTGTTTTGCATACCTGGCCTGTTCCCGTGGTCACGCCTACATTTATAGTTGCCCAGGTAAGAGCGCAGGCAGCAGGGCCCAGGATGGTTCATAGACACTAAAGATGAGGTAGACCTTCGTCTGCTGTGGCATCGCTGCTCTGCTCAGACTCGAGGGCTGCTCACACCACTGCCAACACTACATGTTCCATTAGTGCCGTACACATTTCTTTATGTTCAGTTTTCCTGCAGACTATTGCTTTTATCAAATAAAACTGTTTAGCAGAACATGAATGTATCTCAGGCAGTGTTTCANAGTTTTCCTGCAGACTATTGCTTTTATCAAATAAAACTGTTTAGCAGAACATGAATGTATCTCAGGCAGTGTTTCAATTAGCGCTTTTAGTTTACAAAATGGTGACATATTTGGTAGTGTAGTATTTAGTTTTTAGTATAAAACTTACCAAATACTAATTTACCAAATCCCACATTGCCACCATATTTGTTTTTGACCACATGCCACATAGAAAACTGCAAAAAGGTCTACATAAGATATACATTATGCATTTTTTTATGACTTCACTTAAAAACNTATGCCACATAGAAAACTGCAAAAAGGTCTACATAAGATATACATTATGCATTTTTTTATGACTTCACTTAAAAACATATACATCAGTATACACCTGTATGCGTAAATCTAATTCCAGTGTAACATTGTGGAATGTAATACAGTTGGACGTGAATGTAACCAAGAAATATAGTATGCATGCATTTTTCCATATAAATATATTGATTTATTTGTTCATTTATGGTAATAGTCTCATGTGAATACCATGTCAATGTGTGCTATGCAATGCGGACTACACATTTGCTTGACAGATAGTACCATCACAGTAAACAAGTTACTATCAACAGACTTCCAACTGAACCACACTAATTACTAAATTGTCAATGGGAACTTGTTAAAGTCAGTTTGCTAACATTTCAGAACATGTGGTTATGTAAATAATGTGTTACTCTTACCAATGTCATATGGTTTGGTTTTAACAATTTTGTTGGCAAAAATCTATTTGGTATTGAGACTGAAGTTGGTTACATTTGCAGCTGTAAGCACACTCTACTCCATATTTCTTAGATGAGATAGCCAACCTGGTTGGCTCAGGTGGCATATATCCTGGCTGCTTCAGTGATCTCATTACAGTACTAGGTACAAGTCAAGGCGAAGGAAATACAAGCTTGTGATGCTTAATGAGATCACTAAAGGTGAGAAATGGGTGGAAAGCTGGAGTGAGTGAAGAGATTTGGGTGGCTCTTAACAGTGAGGTCTGGAGAGCCAATGAGTGTAAAGTGAGGCGAGCATGGAGCAGTGCCGGAATGGAAGGGCAGGGGAAACGGGAGATACCCGAGAAAACCAGCCGATCAGCGACATCATCCAGTACGATTCCCACTTGCAAAAATCTGGAGTGAACCGGCTGGGGATTGAACCCGGTTCGCCTTAGTGGGAGGCGAGCAGTCTAATGGAAAGCTAGAGGTGAGAAAACCACCCCATATGACTGCACTCTCAACCAACACTCAACCCTTTCCATTCAAATTGATTTACTCCTGAAACACACACAGTCCCCAGTACTTTAATAAAGGCCATAAATGTTTGCATGAAACCCTAAACATTATGATCTTAAGAGTGGGTAACCATTTTTACTTTTTTTTTTCCAGACTGGAAGAGTGTGGTTTTCTTACGTGTATACGGGATGCTACAGAGTAAGTTTCCTTTTCTACCTGCCAGATGATGGCGGCAAGTTGTACAAATCCTGTCCTACATTCTTGGTGACCAACTACACAAAGAAACTCTTAGACAAGCCACCTGTGTTAAACCCACAGTACTACCATAAACACTCGTAAGTTCCATCTTTTCAAATTTTAGCATAAATCTTTTATGAATGCTCAATTTTTTTAAGGTTATTTTTATTATGTTACAGTTCAAGTTTTAAGTGCTTCTTGCCGGCTTGCGGTAATTATTAAACATTTACTCTTCACCACACTGTCTTAAATCATGTAGACTTTGAGACAGTATTAATATTTTTTTAGTTGTAGGTGTATGTGCACTGACTGACAAAAGAATTGAGGCACCCAAAATGAATGGTCCAAATTGGATATGGTTAGGTAAACATACCTACTACTGCTGAGTGTGTAAATGATTGAAGGTGACGTGAGGTCGGGGTTGGAGAATGGTAGTGACATCACTGCTGCACACATTCTTCATGCAGAGGTCTGGCAAGAAACACTCACTAGAGACGTCTTGTAGATTTCTTACTGGCTAATCTGCTGTTGTGGGTCATGGCAGAGTCACCCAGGGGGCTAGGCTGTTCTCCCAATCCTCTACGTCTCAATTGAAGGGTTATTATATTAATTGCGGTTTTATAAGCTGCTAGCCATGGGCAGTCTCGGTCGGCCCAGTACTGCCACGGGTGACCGTTGTGAGGTGGACAGTTATGCTGCTACCAAGTTAGCTAAATGCAGAGTTGTAAGGCCACTCCACATGCAAATTAAACACTGATAAAAGTAAATGTCACACTGAAAAAACTTAAAAAACCCTTAGAATTGCTAGTTGGTAGGTCCGACTTTCAAAATGCCATTATGAGGCAAAATCTGTAAATCAATACACTGACTTTGAGATTGCAGTCATTTATTGACGTTTCAACACTAAAAACCAGTTGATGGTGCACATGTCGTTAAGTGGACCCGACGCACTAAGACCGTCGGGGGCTGGCGCAGGAAAAATGAGCGTGTGCTCTCCGGGTTAGAAAGTTGAACTTACACTCCTGGGGCTGTACGTCTGCAGGAGGTGGAGAGGCGCTCCTCTTGGGCGATGAAGTTACGTTAAGTTATACTGTTCTGATTGAAAAATAAGTTAAAACTATGGTTCTTGGTGGAAGACAAAGAAGTTGATGAAGTGCCCAGGAGTCGCAAACCGCACTGCCTGCTCTGTTGAATGCTTGCTTCAGACACTGAATGGCTGCTGGCGTTATTCCAGCCACTTGCTGTGTGAAGTCGCCGGTAGTCAAACGCGTGAGTGTAAAAGGAATGAAAAAATAGGGTGAGGCCCTTAATTGTTTACAATGCATGGGTGGGTAAGCTCCCTTAACTACATGTAGCCTGAACATTGTCCCTAGCAAAAACTTACATATTCTCTATATTAAACAAGCTACTTAATTATTCATGNAGCTTACATATTCTCTATATTAAACAAGCTACTTAATTATTCATGACAAAACACTTTCGTGCTGTTAGGTTTACGGGCATGTGGTGCTGAAAATGTGTCTATCCGAGTCCGTAAACCTGTTGACTGCTGCAAAAATAAACATGTACACTTTTACACTATTATTCGTACTAAAACACATAAACTGANGCCCTTAATTGTTTACAATGCATGGGTGGGTAAGCTCCCTTAACTACATGTAGCCTGAACATTGTCCCTAGCAAAAACTTACATATTCTCTATATTAAACAAGCTACTTAATTATTCATGACAAAACACTTTCGTGCTGTTAGGTTTACGGGCATGTGGTGCTGAAAATGTGTCTATCCGAGTCTGTAAACCTGTTGACTGCTGCAAAAATAAACATGTACACTTTTACACTATTATTCGTACTAAAACACATAAACTGANCGTAAACCTGTTGACTGCTGCAAAAATAAACATGTACACTTTTACACTATTATTCGTACTAAAACACATAAACTGAGTTGCTCCCAGTCAGGTGATGTCTGTGGGGGTTAAACTTAGGTTGACACGGGTGAAGCCCGCGCTCCATGTAGGAAGTCATTGGCACTTCACTTTAACGTAATTTGTAATTACGTTTAGTAGCACAGTTTACTTGTAGTTTGCACTTTGTGTAAAATGGGAAGGATTTTGCTCCGCTTTTGGGGACTACTAACAATCGCAAATACTTAGTGTTGCACAATGGTGTTGGTTGTTCATATGCGTCCCTATCAGGGGCACTACGAAGTCTGGTGTTGCATTCACTCATGCTATGCCCTGATGGCGCAGTGCTGAGTGTGAGCACGCGTGCCAGTCGGTTGGGATCCTAACCATGAGGCTGTCCTGGTGTCGTCCACGTGGTCTGATCAAAGTGGGACCGTCAGCTGACTCGCGCGGTATTGGGTGAAGCTGGTGCTTTCCCAATCACCGTCGAGATACTGTAACTGATGGCCACGCCCTATGTTCTTGTCGTCGGCACGGTGCTTGGCCATTGTATTGTAGCGCTACAAACGGTCGTGGATACCAGTGAGTTTGGGCTCACGTCAAAGAGTTGCGGTGACCTGTATCATTTACAATGGTCACCAGAGTACATTTATGGTTTCACAATTCTGTTATAAGGCATGTGTAGTGTGTCAGTCAGTCAAGAACAGAGAAGGAAGGTCACCGAACACAGCGTATGTCTCTTAGTTGCTTTAGAGAGCATTACCAGCACTTGACAGTTTGGTAGGGGCCAAATTGTGGGTCAGCACGAGGCTGGGTGGAAGGATTGTACAGTTGCCAGGTATGTGGGGCATTCTAGTGTCACAGTGACACATGAGGGCATACATACATCACAAAGGTTCCAGTCGACCAAGTCAAACCACACCAAGGGAGGATCGTCGTACTGAGCGCCAATCATGTCACGACCCCAGAACCTTGGTGCCTGCCATCTGGATGCTGGCCAACGCCCTGTATCATCCCACACCATGTCTAGGCAATTAGCATCGGCTAGACATTGTTTCAGTAAATTAACTGAACTTCTCTTTCCTCCATCTCTCCATTTAAAGTTTGTGACAGAAAATATTCGCTCTTTAAAATCATATTGATGTGAAAGTACCAAGCAGAAATTTTACCACTACTGAGAGATTACGTAATTTTTTTTCACCTCAGATGTCAACAATATATACTTATCTGTCTCATACAGACACTGAACTCAATTTTGTACTTAGTTTTACTTCTGACACCACAGAAAAAATATTAGCAATTTCACTCAATTCTGGAAACATATAATCTACATTCAACTTATCTACAATTCCTAAATATTCCTTCAGTTTTAACACTTTCTGAAATTGTTGTGGATTTTCTAATGATATGCAGTCCATCATACAGTAAATATTGTTTTCATTGAAGTCAAACCATTTGTTTAAATAAGTTAAAATACTGAATATTTTCTACATGTTCAACTAATTAACATACTCTTTTCTTCCCCAAATGGCTGCTTTTGCTGTTTGTTTTGATCCTAAGATAATAAAAGACAAAGACCTACAAGTCAAGTCAATTATTTGGTTGTTTCAAAACAATCATGTGCTGCAATCTATGAACATTCTGCATAAAGCCTTTTGAGAGAAATTGATTATCAAGTTGGCAATCGTAAATATTGTATAACAAGAATATAGATTACATTCGATTTTCATATTTAAAAATGTGTTTATATTTTGTAATGTGATCAAATTATTTGAATGCAAAGGGATTGCTTTGACAAGAATACACATTTCTTCAAAGGANTTATATTTTGTAATGTGATCAAATTATTTGAATGCAAAGGGATTGCTTTGACAAGAATACACATTTCTTCAAAGGATGCTACGATCACTAACAAAGTTATCACATTAATTTTTGTTAGGTTGTGCAAGTAATCTTAAAAACCAGCGATGATTCTTAATTCTGCATTACCATACATGTCTTTTGCGTGCAAGTATGGTGATATCAATATGAGTAGGCACGTCCTACCAACATTGTGTGGGGAGCCTTAGGGTATGACTTCACATACTTCTGGTAGTTATTCAGGGAACCAAGCGGTACACCAGTGACATCTTGTGGCACTGTCAGGAGACAAGTCTAACCCTCAGCCACACACAGCACGTGCGTCCATGGAAAAGCTGCAAGGGTTTAAGGAACCCTTGTATCCAGCAAGGTCCCTGATCTGCGTGGATCTGCTCGGACGTCAACTCCAACCCAGTGCCAATGTACATGATATTGAGAGCCGACAGCAGCGGCTGGCTTGCTCGGGAGAGAATACTACTGTACAACTACTTTCCCAACCAAGTTGGCACTTGTATCCAAGGCCGAGGTGACTGCGTCCTACTGAAGTGGGACCAGCAGTATGCCCGTACTGCAGCGATGTTGTCCGTGTGATCAGATGTTTTAATCACTGCAGATAAATAACATGACCTTTCAACACCTGCATTTCATTTCATTTCCATCACTCCTATATTGTTAACTTATTTTGACTGTGGGTATATTTTTTAGAACGGAATGAATGACAGCTAGTCACGCCTTTTGACGGTACAGCAATTTACATGGTTCACATATCAACGTTATCACTATCAACCATTGTACAGTGTGGAAGCTTGAAAAAGATATTGTAAAGCATTAATTTATTAAAAAGTACATTTTCAATTCTTTTGTTTGTCAACAGTAATAATTGAAGCCCGCTGTTTAGTTGCATGTGTTTCAACTTAGGCAAGCACAGACCATACACAACCTTATGAGCACATTGGACAGTGAATCATGTCACATGTTGCTTTCCTTAAATTAATTATTGACTATACAAATAATCTACTTCTAACAAATTGACTGTACCGTCACCAAGAAAATGACACATCCAATACATTGAAATTTTGTGGGTCTTAATTAAAGACTGAAAATCATACAAAGTTGACTGTTGTCTACGTTCAAACAATGAAAACCCACTGAGGAGTTGGAGAGTACTGGCTGTTGTGTAATCCCTGTGTGAGTTTGTCATCTATTTCTGAACATTTCTTTCCAATTTTGATGCAACAATTGATGAATTCTCTTCCTCCTTTCCAGTTTTCCCTTTTAAATGCATACAAGGTTGCAAAACTAAATGTTTGCAACACATCNGGAAGCTTGAAAAAGATATTGTAAAGCATTAATTTATTAAAAAGTACATTTTCAATTCTTTTGTTTGTCAACAGTAATAATTGAAGCCCGCTGTTTAGTTGCATGTGTTTCAACTTAGCCAAGCACAGACCATACACAACCTTATGAGCACATTGGACAGTGAATCATGTCACATGTTGCTTTCCTTAAATTAATTATTGACTATACAAATAATCTACTTCTAACAAATTGACTGTACCGTCACCAAGAAAATGACACATCCAATACATTGAAATTTTGTGGGTCTTAATTAAAGACTGAAAATCATACAAAGTTGACTGTTGTCTACGTTCAAACAATGAAAACCCACTGAGGAGTTGGAGAGTACTGGCTGTTGTGTAATCCCTGTGTGAGTTTGTCATCTATTTCTGAACATTTCTTTCCAATTTTGATGCAACAATTGATGAATTCTCTTCCTCCTTTCCAGTTTTCCCTTTTAAATGCATACAAGGTTGCAAAACTAAATGTTTGCAACACATCGTAGAGATACAGTACCCTAGAGCGCACAGCCAGTGAGCATCATGGCTAGAGCGCACTGCCAGTGTGCATCATGGCTAGAAGGCACAGCCAGTGTGCATCATGGCTAGAAGGCACAGCCAGTGTGCATCATGTCTAGAGCGCACAGCCAGTGTGCATCATGGCTAGAGCGCACAGCCAGTGTGCATCATGGCTAGAGCGCACAGCCAGTGTGCATCATGGCTAGAAGGCACAGCCAGTGTGCGTCATGGCTAGAGCGCACAGCCAGTGTGCATCATGGCTAGAAGGCACAGCCAGTGTGCGTCATGGCTAGAGCGCACAGCCAGTGTGCATCATGGCTAGAGCGCACAGCCAGTGTGCATCATGGCTAGAGCGCACAGCCAGTGTGCATCATGGCTAGAGCGCACAGCCAGTGTGCATCATGGCTAGAGCGCACAGCCAGTGTGCATCATGGCTAGAGCGCACAGCCAGTGTGCATCATGGCTAGAGCGCACAGCCAGTGTGCATCATGGCTAGAGCGCACAGCCAGTGTGCATCATGGCTAGAGCGCACAGCCAGTGTGCATCATGGCTAGAGCGCACAGCCAGTGTGCATCATGGCTAGAGCGCACAGCCAGTGTGCATCATGGCTAGAGCGCACAGCCAGTGTGCATCATGGCTAGAGCGCACAGCCAGTGTGCATCATGGCTAGAGCGCACAGCCAGTGTGCATCATGGCTAGAGCGCACAGCCAGTGTGCATCATGGCTAGAGCGCACAGCCAGTGTGCATCATGGCTAGAGCGCACAGCCAGTGTGCATCATGGCTAGAGCGCACAGCCAGTGTGCATCATGGCTAGAGCGCACAGCCAGTGTGCATCATGGCTAGAGCGCACAGCCAGTGTGCATCATGGCTAGAGCGCACAGCCAGTGTGCATCATGGCTAGAGCGCACAGCCAGTGTGCATCATGGCTAGAGCGCACAGCCAGTGTGCATCATGGCTAGAGCGCACAGCCAGTGTGCATCATGGCTAGAGCGCACAGCCAGTGTGCATCATGGCTAGAGCGCACAGCCAGTGTGCATCATGGCTAGAGCGCACAGCCAGTGTGCATCATGGCTAGAGCGCACAGCCAGTGTGCATCATGGCTAGAGCGCACAGCCAGTGTGCATCATGGCTAGAGCGCACAGCCAGTGTGCATCATGGCTAGAGCGCACAGCCAGTGTGCATCATGGCTAGAGCGCACAGCCAGTGTGCATCATGGCTAGAGCGCACAGCCAGTGTGCATCATGGCTAGAGCGCACAGCCAGTGTGCATCATGTCTAGAGCGCACAGCCAGTATGCATCATGGCCAGAGCGCACAGCTAGTGTGCATCATGGCTAGAAGGCACAGCCAGTGTGCGTCATTGCTAGAGCGTACTGCCAGTGTGCATCATGGCTAGAGCGCACAGTCAGTGTGCGTCATGTCTAGAGCGCACAGCCATTGTGCATAATGTCTAGAAGGCACAGCCAGTGTGCGTCATGGCTAGAGCGCACAGCCAGTGTGCATCATGTCTAGAGCGCACAGCCAGTATGCATCATGGCTAGAGCGCACAGCTAGTGTGCATCATGGCTAGAAGGCACAGCCAGTGTGCGTCATTGCTAGAGCGTACTGCCAGTGTGCATCATGGCTAGAGCGCACAGTCAGTGTGCGTCATGTCTAGAGCGCACAGCCATTGTGCATAATGTCTAGAAGGCACAGCCAGTGTGCGTCATGGCTAGAGCGCACAGCCAGTGTGCATCATGTCTAGAGCGCACAGCCAGTATGCATCATGGCTAGAGCGCACAGCTAGTGTGCGTCATGGCTAGAGTGCACAGCCAGTGTGCATCATGTCTAGAGCGCACATCCAGTGTGCATCATGGCTAGAGCAAACAGCCAGTGTGCGTCATGTCTAGAG
>NQII01000058.1:1228021-1257251 GCA_002778355.1 Clitarchus hookeri | reverse complement strand
TTTTTTACACCCCTAAGTAATAAGGGTGGCCACCCCCAAACAATTTTTTTTTATTGTTTGAACAAAATTTTTTTTTAAAATTTTTTTATGATGTGAAATCAAAAAATACATACCCTCCTAAATTTTTACCCTTCTACCACCAACCCTTATTTTTTTATAGCGAAATTCTCCCGTCACAGTGTTAGTCACTGAACTCCTCCGAAACGGCTGGACCGATTTTTATGAAATTTTTTATGTATACTCGGTAGGTCTGAGAATAGATTTATATCTATTTTTTACACCCCTAAGTAATAAGGGTGGCCACCCCCAAACAATTTTTTTTTATTGTTTGAACAAAATTTTTTTTTTAAATTTTTTTATTATGTGGCATCAAAAAATACATACCCTCCTAAATTTTCACCCTTCTACCACCAACCCTTATTTTTTTATAGCGATATTAGTAATTTAATAAATTTTACCCTAGGTCGATAACTGATCAATTATCATCGATCATTTATCGATCTAGGTTACAATTTATTCCCACCAGGTGTCTCCCAGTGACACAGCAAAACAACGTTTGCCGGGTCAGCTAGTGTGTGTATATATATATATATATACTGTTATTTTTAATCTCGAGGAATATTTTAAGGTAAAAATAACATTACTCTTATATTTGTAATTGAAGCAAATAGTGCATAATTGATTACTAATATTTTAATTGATTCTAAACTGCTTATTATGTAGTGCAGTATTCTGCTGTTATAATGCAAAGGTGACTGATGGAATTTTCTGTTCTCACAGTCACAAGAATCGCCACCAGCATATTGCAGGAAGTCCAAGCCCAATTATGGCAAGATGGCTTGTGATGTAGTAAGTAACTCACTGAAACTTTCCAGTTTTGCTATTGAGAAGCTTGCAATTAGCTTTTTCGATCAATATTCAGGATGAATGCTATTAAAGTACTTCCTAAACAAAACCTCTGCTCAAATGGAGAAGGCTGACACTGCCACACCAGAAGTTGAAGTTCCAAACTGCTGTGTGTGAGGAAGTTTGCTGGAACACAGTGGGTACTACAAGCAGTGGGTTGTCAGTACTGCTCGCGGGACGACCACTGCGCAGTAAGCACCGGCCAGTGCCTCCGCCCGGGGAGACTTTCCAGCTAGACAGTTCCCTTCTCCGTAACAGTGTGCAAGGCAGCATTTCTTTCTAATTAATCTAATATGAATTGAAATCACAAAATATTCAGGAATTTAGAATATCATAATGTCAGTTAATATATGATTTGCATTTTTCCCTAGATACGTTTGTTAGCATAAACAGAAAAAAAAAATTGTGCCTAAAGCACAACAGCAGAGCCCAGAGTTTACGAAGATTCATAGTTTGAGCATTTTCTCTGTATTTGTACTAAAAGTCGTTTAAGGATCTGTGACCACAAATGCTATTAGATATAGATGACCTGCTGCAGTAGCAGGAGTGGACAAGTTATTGTATTGATAAAAGTATAGCTTTAAGCCATGATATAGATACAGATTTTTATGCAGTTTTACAATAACTAAAGTAAAACATGTTTCATGTGGAAAAAAAAATATTATTTTACTTTGGTCTCAATTTAAGTTTATAATGTTTTGAGCATATCACACTGAAATTGATGTAATGTACTTTGCATTTATAAGACTTTCATAAATGTGGGAATGTCAGATCTGACAGCCTATGTCAACTTTCACTTGTAGTAGTATTGTTTGTTACTTTTTAAGTCATTGTAAAAATACAAATTATTATTTCTACTTTCTAACAACATAGGAACTGTTGCAGGAAAATACATCTCTTAAGTGTGTCGTGGGCAACGTTGAGCCGGGCGATTACTGCATGATGGTGAGTATGGGTTTAGTCCATTGGCTTGCCACCTGTAGCAATATTCCACTGTTGCTGAATTGATTTGTAAGGAATCAAGCTACAGCAAGTGCATGGTGAAGCTTCTTCATTCTGACAACGTGGTGTTATCTTGTGGGGTTTGAAATGTTTACTGCGAAGTCACCTCGCGAGGCGTCTAAGGAGACGAAGCAAGGTCACACTATCGCAGTAGAGCAACAGACAAAAGCAGGACCCAGCAACTCAAACAAGTAAATTGAATCCTTACCAAAGACACCTCAAGTCGAGGTTCTACAATCTTACAACTCCACCATTTAAATTTTTTTTGCATGTTTACAGACTACCTGTCCATTGTTTAAAACAATCATGTAGATTTTCTCTCTTAGATATTGTAGAAACACTTGCTTGATTACATATTTTCATTGTGATGGTGTTAGCACAGTATTCTGTGTGTGTCTTTCAAGAGTGTTCTTTCATACCATGTGTATTTCCATGAATGTTCGCATGAAACTGTTTGTAGAGTAGTTTTCAATCTTTGTTGTTATTATTCTTATACTCTGGTGTGCATTTGTGGTATTAAATAAATGGGAATAAACGAAAAAATCAATATCACCCAGAAAACGCATGCCGGTCTAAATAAAAAAAACTGGCTGGTGACTTATGCACATTGTCTGCCAACATAACAAAGTGAGCATTGTTTACTCTGCGTTCTAACGTTGACAGTCGCATATAACCGTGGAGCCGCAGTTGACACAGTAGCTAGAGCACTCGCCTCCCACCTCGGTGAACCGGGCTCAATTCCTGGCATGGCCACTCCCAGATTTTCACATGTGGGAATTGTGCCAGACAATATCGCTTGTCGGGTGGTTTTCTCAGGGATGTCCCATTTCTCCTGCTCTTGCATTGTGGTGCTGCTCCATACTCACCTCGCTTCAGACTTTGATGTTAAGAGGCACCCAAACCTCCCCACTCTCTACTCCATAGAACTTACTTTAGCAAACAAATGAATAAGACACGGTTCTCTCNGAGGCACCCAAACCTCCCCACTCTCTACTCCATAGAACTTACTTTAGCAAACAAATGAATAAGACACGGTTCTCTCGTCAGACTGCAGAGTTGCAACTCCTTCCATGTATGCTCCTAGTGTTCCTCTGGCTCGACTGCAGTGCAGAAACTAACACCATTTTTAGGCAGTAATAAATCTTTACACTTTTCTGGTCTTAAAAATTATGATGCAACCATTATGCGATTGCTACCATTATGGGATGAAATACAGTATTAATAATAATCGTATAACCCTCATCTGTGTCAGTAGGTTTGAGTCCAAAAAAGCTTGACATGCAGTTAGGTAAATTCCATGTAACAGACATGTTGCCTGATGCTATTAATTTGTGATGTGTTGTGTGTTTCAGGTGAGCATTAGAGACGACCGCTGTTATCCAGACACTGTGTGGATGGATCATGGCAAGGCGTACGTCTGCCGGTGGTACCTCCAGTTTCGTAAGTTGGGCCCTTCTCTTCAAGTAATAGATTATTTGCTATCAAAACATGACATTGTTGCTCCATCATTTGCTATGTGGCCAGCAGTGACAGAACAACAACTGCTGTTGATTAAAAAGCACCCACTTCACGTTTCTCTTATTAGGATGAAAACTAATCCTTTTGGGATAGAACATCTGCTGAGTTCTGGTACACAATTGGCAGAATTTGTTTCTAGTCTTCTTGTGGCATGGCGAATAATTGAAGTTTGTTTGTTGGTTGAGTGTTTGTGGCACACTGACTATGCTTTAGCTAATCTCAGAAATGCTCTGTTGGGTTCAAGTCGAGGTTTAGAGCAGATCAGTTAGCATTTCCACCTGTCTTCAAATCATTACACCATTGACCTTGCTTTTTAGACAGGGTGATTGTAGTGCTCGTGTAGGAAGAGACCATCCCAAACTGTTGCCACAGCGTGGAAAGCACTTTGTCATGCCAGAGTTCATGGTTCCATCAATTGAAATTAACGTCCCAGCCCAAATTAAGAGAATCAGCTGTAGTCCATTACACTACTGCTACCAATTTTCACTATCACTACAACAAACTCATACAGTTTGTCAGGTATCGGGCAGAGTCACACACGTTTGTCCGAGTACAAGATACATGTACGCTGACTCATTATTCCTTAAGACCATCTTCCACTGCTCCACAGTCTAGTGATGGTGTTGGCACTACTGGAAATAACGGTAGGCAGTGGTGTGCGTTTATGTGTCATCAGCGGCTTGCTGGCAGCAGCATGACCTCAAAGTTTTGTCGCCTCCCGACACAGATCCCTATCACTGCCCTCAGCAAGGAAACTGCGACAAATTTTCTCTACAAAGTGTTCTGAACATGGCTTTGTGATATTTGTTTCATGCAACATGCTTTAAAGTTCGCCATTCGTGGCTGATGTATGTACTATACAGTAATCCAATGTATGTGAAAAAAATTTGCATAGTAATCAGAAAGGAAAGAAATTAAAAAAAAATAGTTGAAGACCAATAGGGGTTTTCAAATGCAAAGTTACTGATTATGGCATATTTACCAGTGGGTCAGAGAAATAGTTGTGTATTTTAATATTTATTTAAGAATGTGTACTTGATATGTCCAAATATTAAACTTGAGTTGCACAATTTAAGTGGTACGGTACTGACACACGTGTTGCAGGAGCCAACGAGACGAGCTCGAGCCGCGACGTGGTGACGTTCGCCACCGACAGCTGGACCAAGATGCTGCTGTACTGGTGCGTGGCCATCATGTTCGTGCTGATCCTGGTCGGCGTTGCTGTTGCCTTCTGGCTCTGCAGCAAGGACAGCTCTGCTCACAGGCGGGATGAGAATGAAATATCCTCAAAACCAGAGTACTGCTCCCTCAACCCCAAAAGTAAGTCACCTCCAGCACTGTTACATGCATTGCTACCTGGAAAGGCTCGGGTTCATTTCTCATTGGTCTCTTTGTTGTTTTCCCCGCATCGTGTGGACTACTAGGGGGTTGCCCCAACTTCGTGAGGAAATGGGAATGCTGCCTGAAGTTTACAAGATGAGGTTACTCCAATCCCGATACAGTGAAACCTCATTAACAAAAACTTCTTCTCTACAAAGTTCCCAGTGATACAAAGTTGTTTCTTTACCCTTGCAGTAAGGTAGGGAATTTAACATGAATTTGTTTACAGTACTTAATAAAATTATTTGTTGATCTGTNATTTACCCTTGCAGTAAGGTAGGGAATTTAACATGAATTTGTTTACAGTACTTAATAAAATTATTTGTTGATCTGTATTATAATGTAATGTCAAGTCTACTGGTAAAAAGAAGCCATGCTGTTGATAAGAATGTCTTATTTTCAAATATGCTGAATCACAGAGTAAACATTTTTATATAAGATTGTTGTATAGTTATTGTACACACCTGTTAATACTATAAACCTCACTTTTACAAACTGCAAAATGCTCATTCCTTGAAAGTTGTTTTACAGAGGTTTCACGGTGCCCCCCCCTCGTCATGCTGTCACTTTGGTGACCCTTCTCTTGTGCAGGCAAGCCCTGTGGAGGAAAATGATTCCTCCAAATATTGTAAATGAATTTTGAATTTTTCCCACAGTGTTTGCACACCAAGGGTAGCCCTGTGGGTCTGCTGCCATTTGTAAAGTAGCATTAAAGTTTCGGACCATTTCTCTTATTGATTTGTCTTGTTCAGCTGTTGTGGGCTTGCGGTGTAAGGGTGCGTACACACACAGCGAAGCAGAGTACAGCGGCTATGTCTTTCAAAGCAAATTAATGCATTAGCGTGATCGTAACACACAGGGATCATTGATGTTCAGCAGCAGTTGAAGAAACAAATTGATATGCCATGAGCACTGTCGTACACACATCCTTAGCCTCTGGTGCTCCCTCTAGACCCACGGTGATGCCAAGTGCCATCACACCGTTGCTTCGGTGCCTACGAGCTGCTGAGTTCTGTGTGCCGCCTGGGATCCAGTAATCCACCCGCCATGTCGCTACTGCCCTGAGAGTGGTAGACCCACCCACTTGCTCTGGTTGCTCCAGATAGGCAGGTACTCGTGGCACGTCACAGCCGCGCATCAAGCCATCATCATCTGCCTCTCGCTCTCCAAACTCTCAGGATCTTATTTATTTTGCAGCTTGCCTAGAATCGTGGCAGTTCACTAGAGATCCAACTCCATCCTGAGCTTCTTGCTAGCCTGTGTAGCTCACTCACACAGTTTGTATTCAGCAGCTTGTTGTACTTATGTTTAGTTTGTGCTTCAAAAAGTATTTAGCCAATTTGTGTTTTTCAACACATAGCCAGCTCTTACAGTCATCTCAACGAGTCCCGAGTTGTCAGCTCGAGTGCCACGCCGAACTTAGCATTCTGGGGTCACTCCCATTTTTAAGTCACTTGTTCGAACATTGCTACCGCCCTGTGGTATATTCAGTTTGGCAAATGTGTCCCTCGTCCTTCATATGTTAGCAGGCACAGGTTGGAGATATATGCTTTGTATCTTTTTTTTAGATGCAATAAAACATATATCAACGAGTTACCTCTTTTGATCCACTCAATAAATTTTCTAGTTTCAAACTTCTTTTACCCATTTTATGTACTGTGTGCTATCTTCCTGAGTACTTCCAGGACCGCGCACAACCGCTACAAACTAATGTTGAACTACATATCCATTGAAGGGTGATCCCGCATCTTGCCAGAGTTTGGTGTTCTGGTTGCTAGCTGGTAACGTCACCCTTCTGGCCAGTACCTTGGCAAGGAGATATAGAACCTTTCCTGAATTCTTAGGTTCGAGGAGAGAAAACACTCAGGTTACCATGGGACTCAGATTCCGAGGTAATAGCACTGCTCCTCTGAGTACCATCGAGTGCTTAGGTCGTAATGCTGTAAACTCAAGAGGAAGCCGAGATCTGTATGGGGTGATGCGTGACGTATGTCATTGATGGGGACATCACGGTAGGGTTAGTTTTTGGTAAATTGGGTACCATTATCGGTCACTATGGCCTGTGGTTACCCCTGGTGGGGGAAAATTTCAGTTTCAAATTTTCTGATGTTCTGGGTCTCCTGACTGGATAGGGGAAACACTTCCACCCAGAGGGAAAACTGGTCTGTGACTACCAGTAGGTATTGGTTTCCTTTCGTACTTCTGGTATATGGCCCCATTAAATCGGCCGCCAATTGGGTCCAGACGGTATGAGGCCGACTGGGTTTTTCGACGGGTTGGTGCACGGGGTAGGCTTTGCCACGACAGCACGCCTCAAAGTTGTTGACATACTGTTGCACATCCCGGCTTATCCCGTCCCATGTGTAGCGTTCTCCTATGTCCGAAGCGTCTCCTTAATGTCGGGATGACAGGCTTGCGGGTGGTCATGGTGGTGGCAGCATAAGTCCGCCCTCAGGTTTTGTGGTATCTAGATCATCCACGGGGCCCCAGGTTGTCCACTCAGAGACCAGATCACTGGAGTTGGTTCTAGAGGAGATACTGGATTCCAGGTCTTTCTGTTGGTGGTAACTGATTTTTGATATTGGCTGAGTAGTAGCCAGAGGACCCGAATGTGTTCCTCGTGACTTCTAGTACAAGCAGAAGGAGGGGTCATTTTCTCCCATTCTTCATCTTCTTTCACCCCCCCAACAAGGTCTGTCTGGCATGATAAGGCATCTCCTCGATAAGGCATCTCCTCCCCCTGCTCGTGGTTGGCTATCCTCTGCCTTACACGGAAACAAAGATGGCTTGGAGGAATTTATTGATCGACAACATGACTGGAAAAGGGGAGAAGGGGAAATGTAAACATGTGGAAGCTCTGCTTTGCGGCGAGACAGGATGCAAGCTTTGAGGATGCACGTGGCTGCCGTGGATGGTGGAATGGGTCTGCGACCTTCACGTAACCTTGACAGGCGGTATTTTTTCCTTTGGCATGCTTTTCCTTTTCAGTACAACATACGGTGGTAATTTCCACCTGTCTGCTGGGCTAGCCAGCACGAGAGTGCATCTTTGCTTCTTGCAGCCCGTTGTTCTGATAGGAACCGATCTAGCACCTTTTTCTGCAACCGTTGTTGCCATTGGAAAGTCCCAGAATATTCGTGTTTGATCGGCATTCCCGATCTGAGAGAACAGATAATTGTTCTCCTTTCTGAGATTTTTCACAAATTGATGAAAATAAATGATCTTGTCTCCGTACTCGACAGGTAAACGCTGAGCTAGTGTCGTCTGTCTGCGTNAACAGATAATTGTTCTCCTTTCTGAGATTTTTCACAAATTGATGAAAATAAATGATCTTGTCTCCGTACTCGACAGGTAAACGCTGAGCTAGTGTCGTCTGTCTGCGTATTGTGAGACCATGTCGCCGCAGAAATATCGCACACCACCCTACACTAGCACAGAGTCTACCGTTCGACACTTNACGAGGACTGAATACAGTCACGTAGTTTCTGCGCGCAGTTTAGATTACATTACTGATTGTTAACTTTTTTAAGGGCACAAAGTGAAACGCTGCAAGCAACGTGTACTAATTAAACACCAATAATGCATTATCACTGTTAAGAGAAATATTTACTTGCAAGTTATGTTATAATTATTTCAAATAAACGTTTTATCACTGATTTTATATACCAATAAAAATACTCACAGCTACTCGAAACAGCCACGGTAAAATTGCCAAGCCGCAGCACAATTTACATTTTCTTCAGCACATTTTATGACTGAGAGTTTAAACCTCGCAGTGTAAGAAACACGTGAACTTTCGGCATTCATCATTACACATTTATTGCCCATGTATTGTGCAAGCAGTTGGCACAGGGATGTGGATAAGCCAAAAAAAAAGGTGGAGATACTAGCAGTGAAGTTTACAGGGGAGGGTTGGAGGGGCGAACTGAAGGGGGCGCTGAGAGAGAAAGAGAGAGAAGGGAGAGAAGTGATGATGTAAGAGCGAGAGATGAGGTAGACTGTTCCGCTACACTTTCCTCTAAACATCTCCGGACAGTTTAAAACTGCCACTCCTTCCTTAATTATTTTTTTTTCGTGTTGAGAGCGCACCCCAGAAATTTTTTACTTTATTTTGGGGAAAAAAGGGTGCGCTATATACGAGTAAATATGGTATTAATATTAGTGAGAACAGTTAATTAAAAGGGAAAAATCTTTGAATAAGTGGTTATGTAACTAATGTTAAAAAAATAAGGAAGGACGATACTTCTTTCATAAAAGGGGAAGTGATTCCGCAAACAAGTATCAAGTATTACTGTCCCACCTTACAAAGTGTGACTTGAGGTAAATTTTTCTCTCGCATACTTTATGGACTGCAATATTCTTTTATTTGTTTATTTTTCCCCGTTATTAGTGGTGAAATAAATGTTATGCTACTGCTTGCACGTGCCCTTGCCCAGCAGGACTTGGCAAGTCTTGTAAACATGTAGCCGCAGTACTAAACACGGAGTACTCGTAGATGGACACATACAAACAAAAGTCAGACAACACATTTTCAACGCTGATGCGCGGTTGCGCAACGTTTCACTGGCTAGACCAGCTTCATCAGGAGGCGAGCGGTGACGCACTGCAGTCTTGAGCGCGGTGGTTGGCAAACTAGGGTGAGGAGGGAAATTTGAAATGTTGCAGAGGGTTATCTATGTTTAGGCCGGGTGTCTGTCTGGATTTGGTGCTGTATTGGTGAGCCAGTTTCCTAAGACACAGTTCTGCAATATTATTATTAAGGAGGTAGGGCCCTCGCCACTCTGGTTGTGTAACAAAAGTCAGGGAAAGTTCTGGTTGTGAGATGCTGCATGTGTTGCAACTGGCTTCTCCTGCAAATGTACATTTGCCTCAGCTATGGCCATTCATTCTGTCTGAGTGTGTTGGTGGTGAGGTCAATGTACTCTGCATTGCAGTGAACGTACTGTAGTTGGTAGATAAGATTTTCTATTGCACAGTGGTAGCTACAACTTATCTTATCTACCAGCTACGGTGTGTTCACTGCAATGCAGAGCACATTAGCCTTACTACGAACACACTCAGACAGAATGAATGGCCATAGAGCAGACACCAAACAAGCCATAGCTGGGGGCAAATGTAAATTTGCAGGAGAAGCCAGTTGCAGCATCTCGCAACCAGAACTTTGACTCCTGTTACACAACCAGAGTGGTGAGGGCCCTAACTCCTCCCAATAATATGTTACTGTTCAGTAAGGATTACCTTCCTCACTTCCCTGCCATACAACATGCGGAATGGAGCATGGAACCTACTGTTTGGTGGTGGGGTTTGCACATGTGCATGTTTCTCTGTGTGCACCGTGCAGCTGTACGTGTCATGTGTGCTTGTCCGCAGAGCCGTCCACCAACCAGGGACCTGCGCAAGTCCTGTTGCTCTACGCGCTCGACTGCAACCTCTTCATGGACCTCATGGCCGTCTTCAGAAGCAACCTGAAGAAACTCGGCTTCAAGGTAACACTTGCACTCTTCGGTTGGTCAAATAATGCAGTTATTTGTGTGTTCGTTTTATTATCGCACCACAGTATTTTTTTTAACCCAGAGTAAAGTGCAACTAGATGTTGATTATTGTTCACATATTATGTAGGTATATAGGACTTAACATTTTGTCTACTGCGAGGTCATTAGAGGCAGAGTAAGTTACTCAGAGAAGCAGGAGTGGGGAAGGAATTGGATCCCAGCATTCGCCTACAGTGACTTTAAGGAATCGTGGAAAACCAAAATCAGAATTGCCAAGATCGGGAATCAAACCCAGGTCCTCCCGAGTGGGATTCCAGTAGTCTATTACTGCGCCACCTCGCTTATTTGCAAAAATATATGTTGCTGATGCGACATCTCATTACTACAGAAGGTAGCACATCTACAGATGGTATCACAAATACTACCAGTGGCATCTCGCAATGGACGCGTTTGAGGCACCACTTCACCTAAATTTTATAATTAGTATTCATTTACTTTGTTTTTATTTTATCTGCCTAATCCATTATTTTATACAATTCCTCCCTAAGTTTCAAAACAAAAATATTGGTTCGTACAGAGTTATTTTACTGAGGCACGGAACACCACTAGAATACACAGCTACAGCACCATTGTTTTCCTCACAATGCAGGTCAGTAAATCGAGCACGTGTTGATATATAAATGGTTTTTGATGGGGACTGTGTTTGGAACATAACTTGTACACAAGTGATAAACTGCCCATGTGACTTGGGAGACAAAAACTTCAACAGTTAAAAAATTGTAAATAAAAAAAATTCTATTTTTATGTCAATATTTGATATGCAATAATATGTAAAAATTACACAAATACAAGGTTATAAAATTTTTAAGTTTTTGATGATTGGACTTAACGAAAGTTTGGCACGTTGCAGATCTTAGAAAACACCCGAGATATGGAAAAATTTCTGTAGGCCTTTATTGTTTATAATTTAGCTGCCTACATTTTCGTCCCATACCTTTTTTTTTGTAAGACTAGTCATTTTTGAGATATTGCGCAAAATATAATTAGATTAAAAGTGAATAGAATATGGCAATTTGCTGAGTCATGAATTGCGAGACCTTTTGTATCCACAACAATCTCTATATCAACATGTTATTCCGAACGAGTAGTTATTTTCAATTAATGGTGTTACCCTTGTGAGGTAGGCTAAACTTGGTAGACTAGTTACATATTATGTTTTGTGTGTGTGAGATTGTGAGTCTGTGCACATGGAAAAGATACAAAATGTACTGTTAACATTTTGCACTACACAAACATGAAGAAATCAGGGTTGCCTATCGCTGGTTGCCTCTCTGGGCCATTTGAATGAGCAGCAGGCGAGGAATGGTTTAATGCCCTATGGCAGCACTACTCTCACCTTTTACCGTATTCTCAGGTGAATTGACAATATATTACAAGGAATATGTGAGCAGAGGTGCTGTGTGTAGGTGCACGATTGCTTCGACCTGGAGTGCCAGGAGCGCGTGGCGAAGGGCCCCACCCAGTGGCTGCGCAACCTGCTGTCGCAGCCTGAGGTGAAGGTCGTCATCGTCTCCAGCGAATGCGCTCAGCGGCGGCAGCTGGCGCTCGACTCGTGCACGCCGCTCTGCTACGCCCAGCCACACCCCTACAGCTCCCTCTTCATCTGTGCACTTGAGTACCTTTTGCGCGAGGGCCGCCGGGAGTCCTACGAGCGAGAGTACCACGTCAGGTAACTCCCTAGAGCACGCAAGCTGCTCAGTAGCTAGTATGTGGTCAGCAGTGATGGAAAAGCCATTTCAAGAACAAACCTGTCTGAACAATAAGCATTGTTTGTGGTTGGCACCACTCTTTAAATAAATATGTGCTATGTAAGTTTAATATACTTATGCCAGCAAAGTTTTGATTGAACTACAGTAAAACTCTCTTAAGAAGTTTCTAAAAGGAATTAAATATATACACTTATTAACTAGGAAAAATTCTTCAAAGGATCAATTACCTTCACATTTATAGACCAGGTGTAAATTACGTAAACTTATGTGGCAGATTCTCCCCTCCTTCACCACTCACCACCACTTCCCATCTCGACCTCCGCCAATCCTGCCCACAATAGCAGTTGGGATTTGGAAGTGATGGGAAGCATTCGTTCCAAAATATTCACACTAAACTAGGAAGAGAACATTTGACACTGTAATTTTGCTTTCCCAGGTTGGTGGAGTTAAATACAAATGACAAAGACAAAAGTATAGCTTCAAATCTAATTGTGGCTATAAATCTTTTTTTTCTTTGAGTAATGACACTAAGTTTGGTTTTCAAAAAAGAAAAGATGAAAACCATTTTTCATTTAATAACATTGGAAAAATTACTCAGACTGAAAATCCAACAGAGATAACATTAAAAAGACTAGTACATATTATTTACATTTGTTATTTAATCAAGTTCTAGACCAGAGGCTCCCCCAAGGAACATTGAATATAAGTTTCTAATTTTCCTCCAGCTTCCATCACACACACACACACAATCTTGTTCGCAGCATCAGTCCTGGAGCTGAGGGTACTCTTCTCACCTGACCCGTGGAGAAGTTGTTAGTGCTTCACCACAATACCACACTCGCAGATCAGGGCAGAGCCGGGGATATTCTCCCCACCGAGACACTTTGCGATTCTGGTAGTGTTCGTCTGATTACTTGCTCTCGCACACCTCCCANGGGGATATTCTCCCCACCGAGACACTTTGCGATTCTGGTAGTGTTCGTCTGATTACTTGCTCTCGCACACCTCCCAAGTCTAAAACACCAAACATCCAGTGCAGACTATTGTTGGCAGCTTCTGGACTGCAGTGGAGAAGTGGTTTGACTACTCGCCTCTCACCAAGGAGAACCGGGTTCGATTCCCGGCGGGTCGCCCCCGGGTTTTCGCATGTGGGAATCATGCCAGATTATGCTGCTGGTAAGCAAATTTTTCTCGGGGATCTCCCGTTTCCCCTCGCCCTTGCATTCCGGCACTGCTCCATACTCACCTTTCTTCACCCTCATCGGCTCTCAAGGCCTAGATGTTAAGAGCCGCCCAAATCTCTTCACTCACTTGCTGGCAGCTTCCTTGTTATCTTTGGACTGCCTTAACACAATTTCTCTCCTGAAAGGTATCATCTCAGGACATGCCCACAAATCCCTTCCTTCGCAGGAGCGTACCAAGTATTTTTCCCACAATAACTCTTTAGCCTGTCTTCCCAAAGGCAATACCTTGTGGCATGACTAAGTCCAAACTCTTTGCAGAAAAAGTTAAATGTGTCTCAATATATACTTAAACTTTGGTTGTGTCTCACGTGCGGCGTCCATCCTATACAGCAAAGCATAGTCTCTGCGAAGTTACCTCACCCATCGTCGGCAGTCTTTTCACCGCCAGTTGTGTCCTCCTCTGAACTCGCCTTCCCACGTATATACCGCCTAATCCAATCCCCCCTCCCCTTCGCAACACACACCTAGAGCCGCAGGTCAAGGAGCCTCCAGAACAATCTACGTAGCATTACATCATATTCAGTCATCATTGGCAAATCACGAGCAAGTACAGAGATGACATAACCATCTACCAATCAGATACAAATTCACAAAGACAAAATGCTTAAGCTGGTTCAGACAGCAACCTGCACAACAGCAGCATTTGACAGGTAGAAATGCATCCAGGCGACTTGCAATCTTGTAGCAAATTCTTTTAATANACCTGCACAACAGCAGCATTTGACAGGTAGAAATGCATCCAGGCGACTTGCAATCTTGTAGCAAATTCTTTTAATATGACAACACTGGAGCAGGCATCATTATGCCTCTCGTAAGCCCATTCACTGGCTGTAAGTACGAGAAAAGTGCTTTACGAAAATGCAGACCAAAAATATTACACCGTAAACATTGTGAGATATGAATTTTGGAAACAGAAGGAAAAATTGTAAACATGTGACGAGAAAACTCAGTCACACTTATTAAGCAGGGATTCCTCTTAACATGGAACTTCTTAAAAGGGTTTTTACTGTATTTATATATCTATAAAAAAAAATAGAACTTTTTAATATGAAGTTGAGTGAGATGTGCTGGAGAAAGCAGCATCATGTTATTGCTTGGTTTGCTAGCACTGTTGTCAGAGTGTTCCAGTACTGGTGACATGGGCAGTAATTGTCTCATCTTTGGTGTATGAAAAAAACACAGGGTGGAGTTTGGTACAGGTACCGTACCGGGTCGTGCTCTGGGGGGGTTGGTTTATAGGCTCAAGTCGAACTAACCAGACACGTACCTGTGTTGTGTACCTGTACATGTCAGACAACTATGATGACTGGCCAAGCGTAGATGGGATGTATTGCAGTGTGTATGAAGGTGATGCAGTTATGATGCAGCAGAAGAGTTGTGATGGCTTGTGTGTGCGCAGGTTTCACAAGTTCACGGACGAGCGGCACATGCTGGCTCACGTGACGCCTCTGAGGATATACACGCTGCCTAAACACTTCAGCCTGCTGCTGCAGAACCTCAACAACAAGTACGTTACCAAGTGCATGAACTAACAGGCCACTAGACACTTGACAGACACGTATAGGAAGAAACGTAGCTTTTTTTTATTGAAGTTGAATTTCTCTGTATCTCTAATTATGGTTTACTTATTGAGTCGATTGTTAGACTGTGTAAAAAGACCATCANACGTAGCTTTTGTCTCGAAGTTGAATTTCTCTGTATCTCTAATTATGGTTTACTTATTGAGTCGATTGTTAGACTGTGTAAAAAGACCATCAATTTCTTTTAAATTTGTGCTCGGATAGTTTGGAAATGTAATGTGCCAGGTAGAGTGAAATCTTGTTTCAAAGACATACACAAAGGTTCTTTCGATTTTTCACTTAACAATTGAAGTACTTTATGCTGAACAGTTATTAAATGTAAAACTTATGGTAGATATTTGAAAAGACATCTTTTGTAATAAAAAGTACTTTAAAGTGAAATTTGACTGTGTACATATAAAATTGAAAACAGAAATGGTATTTTCAAACCCTCAATATGATGTATGTTTATGATTGTATACTGTCTGTAAAGTTTATTTTGCTATTTGATTCCTTTATTGTGTTAAGAAGGAAACATGCATGTCGATGTGCAGAATTCCAGAGGGCAGATCGTGTTCCAGGTGTGACGTAGCAGACACAGAGGTGGACATTGAAGACAACAACGTGTTTGATGAGCCCCTGGACAAGCTGGTGAAGTACAAAGCGCAGGACACCAACTATCTGGACCAACTGCTCCTGCGATGTGCGGGACGCTCGAGGAATGCGCAACGCAGGTTACCTGGCAAGCTGTCCGCCAACCAGTGGCCGAGATGAGGCGCGCAGGAGGCCGGAGCGGAGGGATAGGTTGTGATAGTTCGTAGTCACCGACGTTGAAAACTGATGCTTCGGAAGCACTCGGCAAAGTGCAGCGTAGTCGAGAACAATTTCCAGACATTGTACCTATGTTTGTCCACCACGTGTAGTTGGATAGTTTCCTGGTTTAATAGACTTTTAACATACGTAGCGAGGATGACGCGACTCACGATCGGGGACTCCAAACCATTGGGTACTTGGCGCTCGCATATTGAGACACAGGAGGTTGGGTGCAAACAATTACTGATCTGGCCTCCGTGTTTCATTAGAGAGATGTCAGCAAGCGCAGCCACCAGACGTGTACAAGATGTGTCGTAACACACAGTTGCTGTGTGGCTGTGTCTTGAGATACGTTGGCAGCAAATACTGCATTAAGTAACATGTCTCTGGAACATGACTGTTTACGTACCTTGGAAAATGTATGCCTGAACCCACAAGCCACTTTGGTCTTTTACGATTCATAGGTAGTAAACCTTGAGAAATGCTCTTCTCTGTAATAGATTCATTTTAATTCAATGTTAGGTAANTTTACGATTCATAGGTAGTAAACCTTGAGAAATGCTCTTCTCTGTAATAGATTCATTTTAATTCAATGTTAGGTAACCTGTTGACACAATTTACAAAAATTTGTCGTTACATAATTGTAGAATTTGGTGAAGAGCTTACATGTTTCGTTTTCTCACATNGACACAATTTACAAAAATTTGTCGTTACATAATTGTAGAATTTGGTGAAGAGCTTACATGTTTCGTTTTCTCACATACAGTGTTTTGAATTCTGTAAATGGTCCCACAAACAACAAGCAAACAAGATTCCACTGTTTCTCATAAGTTTAAACCACCATTTTATATTTTGATTAATGTTGCAGGAAACTGTCTTTCACAGTAGTTATGAATGCAATTTTTTTTTTNAAACCACCATTTTATATTTTGATTAATGTTGCAGGAAACTGTCTTTCACAGTAGTTATGAATGCAATTTTTTTTTTTTTAAGACTTAATGTGTTTTGAATATTAATTGGACAAGCTATGTACACACTGATTTGAAAACACTTTATNTTTTTTTTTTAAGACTTAATGTGTTTTGAATATTAATTGGACAAGCTATGTACACACTGATTTGAAAACACTTTATATATTTTTGTACATGTTTGTCAGTGTTAAGTTTTTACACTTTGTTTATTTAGATTAGATTGTGTGCATGTTTTCCACTTTGCGTGTTGTGCATATCTTGCCAGTGTTGATATTGCAAATTAAGTTCTGCGTTTTGTTTGATTTTTCTGTAAATCAAATAGTGTGTTACTATAAATGATAGTTTAAGTATGTATGATAAATTTTTGCTAAAAATCACAAACAATAATCTAAAATGTTCTTTCAGCAGCACAAACTAACAATATCAGCTGCAGTAGCAGTCTAAATTTCTTCATATTCTTGAACACTGAATTTTGTTGAAAAAGGTGTCGTAATTATCTACATAAACGGAGGTAGATATACCGGTATGTTCTCCTAACCCATGATGCCTCTCATGACGTGTTCTTTGCAAGTCTCAAAAGTACGTTGGGAACAATGTTTCATGACTGAATGTAAAGTGTAACCCTGTTATAACCTTCTTTCTTGGGGAATGAGTTAGTTTATCCTTCTCTGTGAGACCGTCCAGTACAGAATATGCTAGGGTGACAAGTGTTGGTCCACCAAAACCAATCATGAAAAATCAAAATTCTCATCTCAATTCCAACAAGAAATTTATTTCCCAGAAAGTATATTGAACTAAAATTTTTTAACTATATACAACATATACATTTATGAGCTTATCAAATTCTTCTTTTCTTGTTTAATTTTATTATTATTATTATTATTATTAGTTGACATACAGCGAAAAATTTTGCCTATATACAGGATGGTCCGCCTAACGTGGACACCCCCAAAATTTNATTATTAGTTGACATACAGCGAAAAATTTTGCCTATATACAGGATGGTCCGCCTAACGTGGACACCCCCAAAATTTCTGGAACGGTTGCAGATCACGAAATGTGGTTTTCGCTAAATGAAATTATGTACGCAGGCAAGTAATTTGCCGCAAAGTGACTATTCGTAACTCGCATATGGACAGAAATAATTAAACCACATATGATTTTTCCCCTGGAAACATACATTTATTTGAACGTCATCTGAAAGTACGTGCAAAGAGGAATTCAGTGATACAGCATATGGAATGGAACGTAACATATAAACATCAAGAAATAATCTGCAAATATGATAAAGTCAAGTGGGCCGGTACTCACAGCTGTAAGCAAGCAAGCCAACAAGAAAGTTGGCTAATGACCATTAATGGCTCACTGCACATATGTAACCACCGCTATCAAGACAAATCTCGATGTAATATATAATGTGGGGAAACAAAACTTGACAGTGATGTTAAAACACAAACGTGTAAACAAAAAAAACTTGTGTTCAAATTCTAGAGAGTTAATAATGATACACTTTGTTCTACATCTTAAATACATTCAAACCAAAGGAAGTCACACTTTCTTGAATCAGACCTTTATTTTTAAAAGATTTGGTTTAGTGGCTCATTGTGTAATGAAACATATTGTATTTGTTCGTTCAAAAACTCGTGTCCATTACATGTTACTGCTTAGTCAAAAACATTAACCTCAAAATTTTAGCATGTGAAAATTAGACCACGAGTAACTTTTTCAGAGTAAAAATAGGAATGTTTCAGGACAAATACAAATTGTTATAACAGGGTTGCTTATTCTACATATATTACAGCAAGTTGGGGAAATAAGTGGTATTAATAGATAAAAATAAAATATAGATATATATTGCGTTGGTGATAGCAGAAATCTGAATCAGTTATAGCGGCTGGTGTCTGCTATTGCTAGTGATGTGTTGTGTTTCAAAATAATCGTTACAGTAGAGGAAAACAGTAAACACTTTATTTTAAAACCTCTCAGTTTTTGTCAGGGTACTAGCAGGTAAAAATTACACACATGTATAAACACAAGATAAACAATACCTGACATCAACTGTTGACAAACTGGTTATACAGACAAAAACAATGTAGTTATTTGAAGACACAAAATACCTTTAAATACAAACACAGCATTGTGCCAGTTTAATAAAAAATAGTGCCTCAAAAATAAGTCATGAAATTTTAATATAGGTTACAGATGCACTTGCTTTGCACCAATGACAGTTCTTCCCACTCACTGCAAGCATTTGTGTTTGTTCCATAGATGACGTACAACAGACATGTTTTGCTGCCGTTATAGCTATTTTATCATTTCCTTTTACGTTATTTGTGGATGTTTACTACAACAGCCTGGTGCTCCGTGAACCTTGCAGTCCATCCATTGGCTGCAAAGTTTTTAATATTATTGTGTGTAGTTGCAGCTTGCTTTGTTTTTTCCAATTAAACTGTCGCTCAGTAGGAACATCAGATGTTTCTTGCTAGCTGCATTTACTGATTGCACGTGTATTTCCTGTTCATCTGATCAAATGTCATTTGGGAACCAAAAACATCTTTACATTATACTTTTTTTTTTTTTTTCAATTTCTTATCATATTTGTAAACTTTCCGTTGATAAACACTGCTTGCACGTGTAATTATCACAGTTTATGACACACTTACACTCACTCTCGCAGGTATTAGCGCCGATTACACTGCACACAGATGTGTAGAACCCATATGCCTGCTACACATTCAAACACAGTAGTACTGGAACTGTTCACAGTGTCCAGAACAGATTTGATATGTTGGTACACGGATACCATTATACATAGAATAAACTAACATTTGTGTCTGTCAGTTGTATTATAACCACTTGTGAACTTTCATTTCACATTTACACACACTTGATAGACTTTTTTTTATATATAGAAATTCCCCACTAAAATATTGTTTTATTCATGTGCTTTTACATTGGTTCTAAAACCTGCAAAGTTTATATTTTGCAGAGGAATTTGTAGAACTATGTTAGAAATGCAGCTCGTAATGGCATGAACATCAGAAAATGGAGTTTCAAAGAACACCGTGTAAATAAACTGCTGTTGCTGTTGTGTGGTATAAAAACTTTTGGTAAATAAGTAAATACGAATTTAATTTAGAATATTGTTTTGTTATAGTGGTTGTGTAAGAGTATTGTATACAACTCCGAAAACTGGTGAATGGTTGTCCTACAATTTATTTCCTACTGCAATTTTGTACAAACTAGGTGTAGTCGAGTATAATTGTTTCCAGATAATTCAGTAAGAATGTGTCTGGCTAATATTTTGTCGGGAAATTTCCCCCCCCAAATATGTGTGCTTGCATCGTTTTCCCTTCATGTTTGTTATGAACGCACATATGATGTGTAAATACGTATCCACAACATAGTAAGTTAAAGTAGAAGAAAGTGAAGGAAATTTTTTTCCCATGCAGTATTTTTAATTTGAGTGACATTCTGATGGCAGGCTTATTTTTAAACACGTTTGTTACTAGCAAAGATTAGCTGTTGCATATCCACTGAGGTTTGGAAATATTATTTACCGTGACACACTGTAAAGAAAAGTCCATTACAAGCTATTCATTATCGTGTATTTAGCCCTGTTTTTTAAATTGTTCATGTACTACGAAACTCTACTCCAGCGCAGAAATATGCTTGCTTGCATGCATGGCAACTACCCACAGATTGTTTGTTTAGCTGCTTGTGACGCAGTCAGAGACAACGAAACTGTTAGTGGCGTGGCTTGTACTGGTACTAGAAACATGGGTTACTTTCAAAGACTTGATCACCTTCGGAACATTTGCCTTATTTACCATGGGCAAGGCTTTTTTNCAAATGGCATACGTGCTTTTAAAGTTATTCAATATTGTGCAGCTAAACTTTTCCGTCGGTACGGACTACAGTGATAATTAACAATCGCTGTTCGACATATGTGATAGTACAAAGAAAGTTTAATGTGAATGTGTAGT
Organism: Clitarchus hookeri; assembly: GCA_002778355.1. Lineage (NCBI taxonomy): Eukaryota > Metazoa > Arthropoda > Insecta > Phasmatodea > Phasmatidae > Clitarchus > Clitarchus hookeri. Next base: position 1,236,611 of record NQII01000058.1, on the reverse strand, counting down.
AATTGTGCTGTAAAGCTGAAAATGAATTTACAAAATAAATACAAATGTTATTTTCAGGATTGTGACTATTTTTTTTGTTTACTTATATTCATGGAACTGCCTGGCTGTGAAATTAGGGAGGAGGAAATACTATAAAGGTTTGTAACTACCGTAATTTGCTCATTAGAATAGTGATGGGTATTATTATGTTGTTTACTTTTGCAAGATATGTTTTGCAGTTACATATTGTCGGAATTAAGCAAAAAAAGTTGGGAACCAGTACTTTCTTACATTCTGGTACGGCAGCTAATGTAACATTCAGGATAAAAAAATACTTCATCGGGAGCTGTACTTGATGGCTTGTTTTGATAATGCAGACTGAAGTGTCGTGTGTCCCAATAGCTCCGTGACTGTGGGCAAATATTGTTGAATGTTACTGATTACTGTTTGAAATGTTATTGTGTGTGTTGCTTTTTGCTTTGCATGGTGTGCTCGTTATTTTGACTTAATAAGTCTATTATTTAAAGAATGTGATTTGTGTACCTTAATAATTTTGATACAGTCTGGTAAAATGTAAATTGTAAGGTTTTGTGCCTGTCATTCTGTGGTTATGCAATGTACAGTGAAACCTCGTCAAAAACCTCTTATACGAATCTGTCTTCTTCCATGCAGTAAGATGGAATTTGTTTACGTAATAACTATGGAGACCAGATTTCTGCGGAAGGAATTCCACGCATGTCAGAATATATCCTACTGGCATTGCAACAGTTTTCCTTTGCCTATTGGCCACATACCTGAATGATATTTTATTATTTGACTGGCCAACCAGAATAAGGTTACTCCGGTGTTATTCCAAGGCAGTCGCCTAACAAATATAACAAGTAAAGCATCCAATATTAAAGTTGGATACGAGAAAAAGTGTTTTGAAATTCAACCAGTCAAGAAATGTTTTCACAAAAAATTGAGTGTTCCTAGTAATAACAAATACAAATACCGTATTTGTATTTCATCTACAGTAATGTAATGTCAATTCCACCGGCAAAAAGAAATGCTAGTGATAAAAAAATCTTATTTTCCAATATGCTAAATCACAAAGTTAACATTTTAATTTTTTGATATTTATCATAACTATCACAACTCATTTTAAACAACCATTATCACAAACTGAAAAAAAATGTAGGTCCTTTGAGGTTAATGTTAGAGGTTTCGCTGTAGTTGAAGACTAGTTGATACTGTAGTTTTTTGAAGAGTGGTTTGAAAACGTTACATTCCTACTGTACGTGAAAGTCAGACGTGTGTAAGAAAATGTTAAGTTCTGTATTTTATATGTACATGTATGTGTGAACTTTTTTTGGAGTTTTTTTAAGTGTTCTAAAATAAAATATTTTTGGCACCTTATGAAACTTGTGTCTTTTGTCCCAGTTCTTTAGTGGTTACCGAGATTTTTGTGTTTGTGAGTAAGCTGAGACTCGGACTTTATTATCCCTTTCAGGCATACTTTAATTTACAGTTTTAGGTGTTGCAAACAATACATTTTATGATGCTTGCTGTACTTGAGTTTCCACAACACTTGTTTCGTTGTCAGAATCAGCGAAGTGTAGGTTTTACGATCAGTTGGAGTCATATGAGTGAGTCGTAATGTAGAGCGGTAATACGGGTTGCGAGTTACCCACAGGGAAGATCGCTGTGCACTGCAGGTCAACAGTTTTTATTTCTAGAAGATTTGATTATTTTTTACCGATGATGCAGTTTGGATGGGCCGGCAGCCATGCCGTTATCTGTGGAGAGGGGAGGCGATAGAGATGCTGCGACAAATACTGGTGTGTCTCTATCGCTCAAAAGAGATGTACAACGGGCAGTCGATAATCAGTACTCGCCGAGACCGCGTCGGGAGTGGCGCGTAACCCCCACACCGGCAAACTAGAACTTGCTCGTTTATTTCTCCGCCGGTGTGGGAGGTCGCTGCCTGTGTATTTTCTTGAGAGGCAAGTTTTCTAAACATAAATGAATAATTAAACGACTGTGGCGCTACTCTCTGTTAGTTTGCCTGTAAACCGGTTCGTACTCTGCACACCTGATGATTGTATGTGAACTGTTTCTTGGATTGATGAATAAAAGTACAGAGTAATAAACAAACATTGGACTATATTTATATTTATTGGCGCCGTTAAAGTTTCATGTTACTACCAACTAAGCTAACCGAGTGGTAATTTCCATTTGTCATACCAAGACGTGGAATGTTACAAATATGGCGGCCTTAACATGCCGATGTCTTTAAGGACATTACAATGTTCTTGGTGCTCATTTCCCAATGTTCTGGGATCACGTGGTTAGAACGGCGAGGGTGGAGCAAACAGAAATGCCATCACCACCTATAGTCCTGCACTTTCTGACACAAACCTTACTTGTTGAAACCACCTTTGTAAGATAAATATAAAACTACAAACACTGTACTGATAATAAATATTGGAAGAGTTTATACATTTGTTTCATTCCATAAGTTACAGTTTGGGTTTGACATTTCTGAATCTTTGTCTGAATGGTAGCTATTGTACATCATAACCTGCACATATCTAAAAACACACTCATAACAAATGTAACCTACAGTCATTTTGGTGTCTTTTTCCTAAAGTAAGCAACAAATCAACGTTTTGTTACTAACTGATGTTTCACAGCAAATGCTCTACAGTAAAAACAGAGAATAATTGTTATTTGCAATGGAGTGGAATCATTCAGAATAAATACTTTGCTTTGTAATGTTATACACCTCCAAGCAGTACATAACATCTGGTTTGACGACTGGCAAACTTATCGTGTATGCTCTCATTCATTTATTATTGCGGAATACACACACATTTCAAATGTCTGTTATAAAATATGACAGGGTGAGCACTCATAATTTGGAGTGGACAAACTGCATTGCATCCTGAAAGCGGTCCCGGGAAACTACAAATAAAAAAGGAAAAAAACTGATATATAAAGTTTACTGATGTGAAGGAACCTCGTTTCACAAAGGCGCCTAGAAAAGGGTTCATGATGCAAACACTCTCATACAAATCTGGGGGAGATAGGGATTAATTCTGAGCAGGGAATAATAAGGTAAATAATTTTTAATGAAAAAGCACGAGGAGGGAGGGCAAAGTTTAGTTTGCACACTGTGTACTTTGAGTAGCAATCAGTTCTGTTTCATCTAGTCATTCATGTCTCTCGTGGATTGATCATTTCCTGCGTGTTGGGTGACCTACTTTTAGATCCATACAAGTGGCTCTATCATTTAAACCCCTCATTTTCCCCAACAAATAAAGACTTAAAAAAAAACTTTAGCGTGTAAACTGAAGTACCACAGCATGTCTACCATGACTGCAAGGAGAGTTGCGAATTGTTTGCCTGTTCTGTATTAATGCTACAGCTTGAAGGAAAGAGGGGAAAGCATATTTCACATGGGAATAGTCCTTGCACATACAAATGCAGTATCTATTGTATGTAGTTTGTTTTATCACAAACAAAGAAAAATAACTCTTTTAAAGTTAATGTTTAGCAGCAATGAGCAGTGGAATAGTTAAGCACAACAAAAGTCGAGAACACTGTAAAAATTTTTTGACAAAACTAAAATAACTTGCATAAGAGGTAAAAATTGTAGAAGTTACAACTAGGAGCTTTATGATCATAATATACAGATCTTGCAGGACAAATGGATCAGAAGGAAATTTCTGGTGATAAGTTGTGATAATAGATAAGACTATCAGCATTCAGATACAATTACAAAAGTGAACACCCCTTCTTTTTCTCACACCTGGCCATGCTGTCATTACGAGGTGGTAAAACAATTGATTGGCCCACCATTTGTGAAGAATGATCAAGATCAGGGTATTAAACGGTAGAATAGTTTTGCCAAAGAAAATGTACTGTAAAATTAGTAGAGAGTGAAGGTATGGTTAGGGAACAAGTTCGCCCGTTCACTTCCCTCCTCGCTTTACCAGTGCGTCCCGCTGCCACTGCGCAGTTACGACATGCCCTCTACTGGGGACAAGCTGCACCTCGAACATGGGCAGCCGCCATCCCTGACTCCAGAGTCGGGCGGCGTGTTTGGAAGTGCACCCGGCTGACAAGACTTCCATGGCACCACCGGAGTCAAGCAGCCATCCCGCTTTCATGCCCTCAAGAGGTAACTTTCGAGGACGTGATAATCCAGACCAGCTAACAGCATCCAGAAGAGTCCGCAGTAAATATAACGCCGGAGAAGTGAGCGAGCGAAGAGATCTGGGTGGCTCTTAACAGCAAGGCCGATGAGAATTATCGAGGCGAGTATGGAGCAGCACCGGAATGAAAGAGTGTAGGAAACTGGAGATCCCCGAGAAAACCAACCAGCGGCATCAGGCACGCCGGAGAAATAAATGCAATAAGGACAATACAGCTATCCCTTGTGTATCCCTTTCATTCAGTGTTTGCATCCTCATGCATGTGATGTGTGCGAGTATACAAAGCAAATGGGCAAAAATTCAGTGCATTGCACCACTGTGTAATTATACAAATTTGCAGGGAGCCAGTAATTAAAATAGTTTTAATTAGAACCCAGCATGACTGCTCTACGCCTCTACTCGGAGGCATTGCCACCCTCAAATCCTAGAAATTCAGGGGGCAATTAAATCTCGCAAAGTGCTTACATTAGTGCCACGTGCATTTGAATTATAACCTGATCAACAACAAACTGGGAAAGACGGCCCCACTGAAGCCAATGAAGATGTTGCTACNATTTGCAGGGAGCCAGTAATTAAAATAGTTTTAATTAGAACCCAGCATGACTGCTCTACGCCTCTACTCGGAGGCATTGCCACCCTCAAATCCTAGAAATTCAGGGGGCAATTAAATCTCACAAAGTGCTTACATTAGTGCCATGTGCATTTGAATTATAACCTGATCAACAACAAACTGGGAAAGACGGCCCCACTGAAGCCAATGAAGATGTTGCTACGTAATATATACCAACACACACTTCTTACCAGCACTGATTGTTTACTTAATAAAAGGAACCATGTTTCATTTGTATTGCTGTGAAGGCTAAGTGATATACGTATGTATCTTTGTTTTGTTGCTTAAAATTATATTGCTATTTATTGAGTCCTTGGTGCGAATCCGCCGGCTGCTATAGGCAGGTCCACGCCATGTTGGTTAGTCTGGTTCCGTGCACACCAGGAGGCAGTCGTGTGCCCGTCACCATTCCCGGGCCTTCAACCTTTGCTGAACTGATCACCGAGTTTCCAATAGTCAATAACATCTTGTAACTGAATTTAATGCTTCATTGCTTATCTTTTTCGCCCGGGAACAGTACCATCTCCACCCCTACCAGCTCAATATACCTGGGATTTAATTTCACATTAGTAGTATCATGTAAGACCACAAGTCTTTATTTTCTGTGTAGGTTGGTGACAGGCATAACGTGTCACAATCTTGTAAGTGCCTCGTACGAGAGTCTTGTTATTAGTAACTCATATGCCCTTAAGGTTAATGTTTTGTTGTACGATCAGTCGCTTCACGACTGTATAACTTACCTTGTAGGCAACCTAACTACATAAGTATTACATATGCGACGTAATACGGAATGACTGTGTTTGGGCGTGTGAGATGACTGCCAACGATCTCACTCTAATGGCGCAGCAGAGGGCCAACACCCTCAGTAGGCAGGCATAATTGTATTATTCCAGCGACTTCATCATCAACAGTGCAATGGGAGACCCTTACGAGTCACCGCAAAGGGTCAACGACCCACTCCCTCTCTGTCTTCTTACTCTACCGGAGCTGACTCCCATATATTACATACAAAATATAAGTCAAAACACCTTCATGCTCCTGAGACCGCAACGACCCGTCGGTTGGCACCATTCTGTGTGGCCAAAAATTCCTGTAGTTTTCCTAACTGTTTTACGTAAAACCTAAATCTGTATTTTATGCCTGACTTGAATTTTTAACATAATCCTGTCGTTGCTAGTGCAATTTTATGTGAGTAGAATAATTTAGGGGAGTCTGGCATAAGGGAATGGGGAAGTCGGAGCCAAAGACGGCCGGCCGCCATGTTGTGACGTCACCAGACCGCCATCTTGAATCCAGGTGACATTGACCCCATACCTAAAACCTTTAACCTAAAAAAATTCCAAAAATCTATAAAAAATTATTTACAAAATTTACTAAAAAACTTACATCATTTCCAGAGGTTTCCACAGCACCACATCCATCAGACTTTTCCAATCAATAACATTGTCTTAACATTCCCCTTCCCCACCCCCTCACAAATATTCATTCCATTATGTGCAGCATCGTAGTTTTTCAGTTTGTAATTTGTTTTCATTTTCGAAACCTAGGTGGTGCTAGTGTATTAATAATTGATGTAGCCACCAGGCGAGTTGGCGATTTAGCCACCGGGTGGCAGCCATATTCGTTTATGTTTTTAAAGTATAGGTGGTGCTGTCGGCTCCCTTCCAGCCCCCCTCCTCTAAAATACATCTACTGTCCATATATGTTTAGTATCGTCTACTACAGCGCACTGGTAAATTAAAATATTTCATTACATCAGGTCGCGGGACATCCACAAGAAACGTAATCTGTAGCCACATATGTAAGTCACACCATTTTAGCGGCAGCAGCGGCGACAGCAGGCGTGGGTTGATACTACACTCACAATTCACAAGTTAGCAGCCCTGCATAGGTTGCACCTTGCTCTTCCTGCAATACAAGCCGACGCCAGCAGCAGGTGGCCCACTCGTAGCTATCTACAACGCGCTGTTCATCCAGCGGGCTTTACACTAGCTAACCACAGTTTCAAAATAACATCATACAGTAAAAATTAATTTTGTCTAACACCCCACAACAAAGTCAGTTTTGTAACAATGCACAGAAAATCACATGCAAGTTGCCTCGGAAAAAAATTAGCTTTAATTCGTAAACAATTTACATTATGGCTAGTCCAGGAAGGACCCTCCCAAACGAATTGAAAAAAGCCATGGCCACTTGAATTTTAAATGTTTTTCGAAATGCCTAAATAACTTTAATTATTAATTTAAAATTAAATCTAAAAGTAAATGTAGCCAGTGACTTTCGGAATGGCTTACCTAATAGGATAGGATAGACAGAAAGAAAAGGAAAAAAAAAAAAAAAAAAAACGAATTGAAAAAACTTGTGACCGACTTGCTAGCCACTAACTTATCACTGGAGTTCACAGCCCTGCATGGGAANAAAAATTAGCTTTAATTCGTAAACAATTTACATTATGGCTAGTCCAGGAAGGACCCTCCCAAACGAATTGAAAAAACTTGTGACCGACTTGCTAGCCACTAACTTATCACTGGAGTTCACAGCCCTGCATGGGAANCAAACGAATTGAAAAAACTTGTGACCGACTTGCTAGCCACTAACTTATCACTGGAGTTCACAGCCCTGCATGGGAATAACATTTTTTTAATGTGAAAATATCTTTCGTCCTCATGTTATTTCACATAAATGGTTAACACGAATCAGTCAAAGAGGGAAACTTAACTTTTGAACAAAATGGTTATAATTATTTTCTGATATAATCTCGTCCAAAAGGACTGTAAAATTTGGGAAGGCATGCAATGTGTATGGGCCCCTACTATTCTGAAACCTATTATTTCTACTTATTATATATCATAGATCGGATAAGCAGGAACATGCAGTGTGGATTGGTCAGGATTGGTGTGTAAATTGGTGTTGATTCGCATGGATTGGTGTTGGTTGGTGTGGACAGGTATGGATTGGTGTGAATTGGTGCATGGGTTGGTGTGGATTGGTGTGTGGAGAACTTATGCACAACTGGTGTACAATTTCAACATGCAATTATTTTCCGTCGGATAAATCAAACTTTCGTAGCATATTGCAGTTATAAAGTATAGCAGAATTAAGTTCTACAGGTCATAAATTAGACAGAATAACACCAGACTCCACTGAACTGATAGAATATTCGCTTGGAAATCTTCCTGACAGTAAATCCTCTGGATTTATTTCGCATTTATCGCGCAAATATTTTGGCTTGTTAACTGAATTCCTCATGATATTAATTAATCCATGGAGATTAATTTTAAATTATNATCGCGCAAATATTTTGGCTTGTTAACTGAATTCCTCATGATATTAATTAATCCATGGAGATTAATTTTAAATTATCATGAAACAAATCAGCTTATATTGTTTGTAAAATTCAACACAATGTTGAGATATCCGTACTGAATCTTTCACAAAATACTGAGGTAGATCAACATTATTACTGTTGACATCATCGCCATACTCACTAGAAATGTCACCTCTGACATCCTTAGGTTTCATTAGTTTGTTGGAGAACTGATTGTGGAGGCATGTGGAGCTAATGNAGAAATGTCACCTCTGACATCCTTAGGTTTCATTAGTTTGTTGGAGAACTGATTGTGGAGGCATGTGGAGCTAATGGTGCTATTGCAGAGCGATTGAGAAGCATGTGGAGCGATTGTGGTGTGTTTGGGTCGCAAGTTAAAATTAATTCCCTGCATTAAAAAAATATAGAGCTGTACCTCTAAACCTGTAAGGGGGATATTTGATTAAATAATTATTTTTTCTCACTTAAAAAAAA